>VDFB02027793.1:15083-108221 GCA_007258455.2 Sequoia sempervirens | reverse complement strand
AATACCATATTGCCACTTGTCTCTTATTTTAATTTGACACTTATTTTTTGGGCCCACCTTTAAGGTTATTTTCTCCTTAAGATGGCCAACTACCACTTATGGGCATGAGTTGCCACTTCTATTATTGGGACTTGATGAATTGAATTTAGTACTTCTACATTGATTTGTACTCCTTGGCCAAAAGGGTTGACTTGTTAGTCTAGTTCTTAGTGTTTGATATTCTCCCTAATATGTGTACTAATATGTAGATCTAACATGGGTTTTCTCTTGCTTCTATGTGTGTTCTTTTCCATTGTATTAAAATAAATCTATATGTGATTGGAAAAGTTGACTTATGGACATGCATGATAATTTGAATCAGTCCTTATATCCATGTGGTTTTTTTTATGCAAATTATATCAATATTTTTTTGTAATATGTTTCTAGGTTGGTCTTTGGACCAGTTTCTAATATATTGTACCTTTGGTTATTTTAGGGTATCAAATTATAAATTTCTTGATTTGTAAGGGATGAAACATGTTTTAAAAATACTAAGGGTAGTAAAATAAGGGTTTATCTACAAGTGAACTTCCCCATTATTATCTATAACATTTGAATGGATATTTTGTGGCCAATTAATAGTTGCTCTTGCCATATTTGGTGTCCTAAAGTAATGAGAAGGATATTGATGTATGAAATAATATTAATACATTAAAAATTTATTTGTGATTTGTTAGTGAACAAATTTTTCTTTATGAAAATCAATCGATTATTAACTCTATTTTCCTGTTAAATAAAGAAAAAATTACTAACTATTGGAGAGAACACCATTTCATTGGTGACTTCCTCTTAATTTATTGAGGTACAACTCCCTTAAATGGTTCAACTAACCTTTTATGGGTATGATTTTAATAAGAAAGCTAGAAAGGTAGACTAGAATTGGTCCATAGCTATGATACAACTATGACAGAACTTAAAATGAGTGTCAAGTTAACATTTCAATACAAAGATTAAGATATCAACAACAAAATAAAGTCATTTATATAGGAATTCACTCAATTCCAAAGAGGATTAACATAATATAAAGAAATATTCAATTCACCAAGGAAGGAAACTCCAGATGTTCATGTTGTAACACACTTTCCATTATGCCAAAAGATCGACCTGTTAATGACCGATACAAATGCTAGAGATAAATGGATCCACGGGAGGTAGTTAGTCCATGTATCAAATTTGAAGGGAGACGTTGGCCAATGATTATTCCAACAATCCCCCCCTCAGTATCACCCAAGGGGATTCAAACCCGCGATCACGACGCTAATACCATTTGTTGGAACACATTTGTCATTACGCTAAAAGATCAACTTGTTAATGTCTGATACAAATGCTAGAGATAAATGGATACATGAGAGGTTGTTAGTCCATGTCCCAAATATGAAGGGAGATGTTGGCGATTAGTCCAATAGTTTATTCAAGTTCAAAGACTCATACATAAACATAAACATTACATTCAAAACCTAATGTTTGCAAACAAAGAATAACTTTAGAATGAGTGTTTCCAAAATGACCCTTCTTTATTTTTCCCTACATCACAATGTAATCAGAAAACCAAAGTTTGGACCTTGTGAATATGCTCTAAATGCATATTTATAGATCCTCATTCTAGGATATTTTAGTTATTGTAACCACCATATTTCTAGGCATGAGTTTCATAAATTATTAGCCCATTCTTACATGGTCGAGCCTTATGATCATTTATGACTATTTTTAGAAATGTCATAATTGCATCACACTTAGCAATTTGATTTTGACGTGCTATTGCATCACTCTTCTTGTATGCAATCCTTGTGGCCTTTTGTATGTGTGAAAATCCTGCAACTCCCAACTCTACATTGAATTACATCTCCCCCGGTGATCATATGTGTGCAAACAGATTTGATTAAAATATTTTTATAAACATTGAAGCTTAGCCAACTTGGAATTCAACAATCTTATCAAATCATTTGTTGTGTTCATGTAACTTGAGGAATTGAAAGTGTCCTTGCTACTAAGGAAACCTTCCTATAGTTTATCTTGTAGATATGACAACCACCTCCTTTATTTTATAAATTCAAAGGGATTTTCCTTCATTCTTTCTATGTCTACTTTATTTTCAAAATTTTGAGCACTTCTAGTGATGCCACCTCTAAAGGCGATTTCCTGGTAATTGAGGGTGTAGAGTGAAATTCAATTAAGAGACTAGTGACAAACCAGCTCAAGGAAGTTTTCCTCATAAGAGGTGATGTAAAGGAAGGAGTCATAAGGAAGATCATTAGAAAGAACTTGGACTCACTCATGTCCATGTGCATAATTTTTCTCTTCTATAGTGTTTTATGTATAACATTATTCAAACTTTTGATAAGCCAAACAAGTTGTTTCTCTCCTACACGTTGGACTAGAGAGAAATATGATGGAGACTTTCACCCACTATGTTGAATTCAATGAAAACCTATTTTCCCCTGCATAGATAGAGATTCTTCAAGAATTGGTGAAGGTCATCCGCATCTTGATGTTTACTCTTTGTGCATAAAAAATATACTGAAAATCTCCTTTTTTGATACAATATAATATATATCTATCTGTTTTTGTGTATTATTTGTTCTATGAAATATGATAAATTTGGCATTTTTTGCTCTTGCTTCATGCACTTCATAATTTTCCATTTCTCTGATGTGGTAAACTTTGGTGATTTCTAGGTTTTTTAAATGCTTGTGTATGATTTTCGCTTTTGGCATTATTGTCCTTTGCTTAATAGAACTTTGAATAGAAGACGATGACTTTAAAAGTGATGTAAATAAACTAATGTTGGGTCTTGAAAAGGTTTTGAGAATCTCATTGAAATTTGACATGGTTCTAAAAACCTTTCTATTTACCGCTTTATAGTCTTTCTTTTATGGTGTAAACCAAAACACTTGGGCATTCTCTGAAAATGAACTTTAAAGCTGAAACAAGGAAACCCCTTGCTATTGAAGATAAGGTAAGTTTTCAAAATCCTGTTGGAAACTGGAAAAGGTTTTGAAACCTCATAAATTTTTTGAAATAGGGGTGATCCCACAATACTGGTTACAATTTTTGACCAAACTGGACAGTGAAATGATTTTTTCTAACTAAATCTTCACTTTCGGGCACCTATAGCGGCTAAATCGTGAGGAATTTGAAGATTATGCAAAGTGGTAATTTGTGACATTTTTTCTTTAGATTCTAAATATATATTTTTTAAAATTTTTGGAATCAGATTGCACTTCTTTTTCCATCTCCTTCAAAAACTAGTTTTTATCAGTAAACACCATTTTTAAGGAGTGATGCTCACCGTATACAACATAATTTTTTTTCTATGAAGGATAAAATTCTATTTTTTTCGAATTTAGATTTGTAACTACGATATCTAACCCTTTCATTTGGTTTCATAGTGTTTTATTGAATATTTTTTCCTTAATCAAGTTTCAAAGTCAAACCAATTACAATTCAGACATTGGCGGACCACATACAACATAACTTTTTTTGTATGTATTGAAATTCAATTTTTTTTTACTGGATCAAGGACATCAATACCTAGCATGCACATATTTTTTAGAATTTTATTTTGATAATCTACTATTTTTCCACATGTGTAGAACAAAGAGCTTGATTTTTGGTGAAAAACCTATGTTTAATCAAACTAAAAAAAAAAAAAACATAATAAAACCAAAACATATTAAAATTATATTGGATGGATAGCTTGTTTCAAGGACTATCATCATCCAGTTGGGCCTGTGAAGTCTCCTATATTTTCATCCTCAACTCAACCTTTGAAGGGAAAAATTCTATAATTTTTTGGTGCCAGAGGGGGACAAGGGGGGAAAAGGGGGTTTAAACCGGTTTGCTAAAACTAGTTTAGGGGGTTTGCTCGAACCCCCCCTTCTAGAAAACCCCCCTTTAATGAAATTAAAAAATAAAACCTATTAAACGGGGTTTCACTAGAAGGGGGGGTTCTAGTGAACCCCCTAGTTCTATCAAACTGTTTAGGGGGTTTTAGTGAACCCCCCCTAGATCTAGCGAACCCCTTAAAGTGTTTTCCATCGAAAAATGCATTTTTTCTTCCTCAATGAGATTGTAAACTAGTTTTTTGGGTTTACGCATATTGTTAGTCTCATGTATCAGTTAAATTTTTCACCTTCTAGTTGACAACTTCCAAGGTTATGAAAATCGTTTCGAGCTCCGACACTATTTTTAGAACTTGATAAAATAGAAAAATTTATGCTTAACTTTGTAGTTTTGGGAAAAAGAGGGGTTATGACAACCACAATGACATCCAACATAGTTTTGATAACCACAGGAAGGGATGATAACTTTAGCTTAGGTAAAATTTTCATGAACATACGTGGGGTTTGAGGGAATAAAAAGAACCACAATAACATGATGGTATTTTGTTATATCATGTGGGATTTTATTTATTTGAGATGAATTATTGAAATGTGTTTACTTCTAGGTTTGCTTGGTCTTTTCGTTTGTATGCATATGCAAGCTATGCTATGTTATTGATTTACTTATTTACTTTCATTTTCATTTCAAGCTATGACTTAGTTTCCAAATGGAGCATGTACTAGTCTTATTAGTAAGAGGCCAAAAAACTTTCAATATTATAATTATCTCTTTGTAGTATAGGAGTAGTTTAGGTTCTTCGATGATCTCATGATCTACTGGTATAATCTACACCTAATTTTTTGTAGTCTCAAACTAATATTTGTATGAGATCATGATGGTATGTCTAGAACCTTGCTTGTGTGTAAAAACTCAAGGGAACTCATTTATATGAATTTTTGTCATTATATTATCTTATTTTATAGGTATTATGAGTAATGTAGTATTTATCTATTCTTTGACCAAGTAAATAATCTTTGGATTCATCATACATTAGGTGTAGCTAACCATTACTTAGTTGTTCTTGCTTTCATTTATCTTTAATTTTATTTTTTATGAGATCTTTGGGAACACCTTTCACTTAGATGATGCCAAAGGGAAGGATTTACTACCCACTCTCAACAATTGGCACCAAGCTAGTCTAATTCTATCAATGAGTTTCAACCCTATTCCTAAGATGATGTGTTTCCTAGCCTTGAGTATTGGTCAAACATGTAAGAATGTGAAGAAGATATATTTGGAAGAAAACACAACTTTGAATCTTGATGTCTAATGATGCTTATATTATACCTAGACCTCTATATTTACAAATTTTATTACTATCAGTCTAGATGGTTCATTAATTCCTCTAAAATTGGCTTCAAAGTTTGTCATGATGGATTCACCTATAAATCAATACATTATCATGTGTATTCATCGCTCTAGTATTAGGGAAAATAGATTAGATAAGTAATGTGATATGGGTAGATATCAGGGTCTAGCAAGCATGTGGAAAAGCATGTGAGAAAGAGATTTGTCTACCCTTCATGCATTTGAGTAAGCAAATTGAATTTTATTTACATCCATGTAAATATTCCCTTATATCCAATCTAATATACTCTAGTGTATTATTAGACTTTTTCTTTCCACTAGAATCTATGAATTAGATCATTCATGTTGTTCTTAACTTATGACATATGGCCTTTTTGTACCTCCTTGGTTGACCCATTCATGCACCTTGACTAGTCACCAATCCAAGATCATGTGAAGTTGTATACTCCCCATCTACAATGTTAGATTAATACATATCAACAATTAAATACACTCAAATAAACAATTGTCAAAACCTCATGTTTATATAATATTATACATGACTTTAAAATGAGTAAAAATATCAATCCTAAACTATTAGTCTACATCTGGTACTATAAACTATTAGTCTAAGACATGATCCAAACTTATCATAATATTAATATTTTGAACCAAATAATTATGGAACATGTTCAATAACAATTTTAAATCATTTACATTTTTATAAGCTTCTATAGTTGTAATTATTTATGTAATTGTCTTAGTTGCTAGCATGGATTAGTTGATGCATAAGTGATTTTCCTACTAAAGATTCATTAGTAGATGTTGATGAAGTCACTTACATCCATAACCTAATCAAATTCACATCAAGAAGTATTGAGGGTATAGTTGTACATGTTCCCATTCCCCTTTACTTCATTTATGTTTTGTCTTTATGGAGTTCTTAATTATTGTTTCTACTAAACTATACTAGTATTCTATTAATAGTTATGTGTGTTCATGGTTATACACTAATTACTCTAAATCATGAAGTTAATGTCACACAAGTTTGATTTACAATTAAATTTAGTTTGATTTACAATAAATATAAAATTAAACATGTAATATTTTAATTGACACCCTTAAGCCATTTTGTATTCAAAAAACATTAAGTCGTTATTCAAAGGCATGAAATTAAATATCAAGATCAACCTTTAGATACTCAATTTACAAAATATAATTCATAATATTTATTCTTAAAATTTATAAATTCCTTGGGAATTTATTTGACTTCTAGCCTTGGAAAAAAAATGGAAACAATGGAGCATCACATTCCTTCCTCCTTAAGGAACATTACCCCCAAATTTTGGATTTTAAAATAGACTTGGATATAATTACTATATCTAATGTTTCTTACTATATTTATAGACAAGGTTAGAAATTGATATCCCATCACCTTGACTTTTTCAAAGTCACATTTTTGAATTAAAAACATGTGCCACTCTATAATATAGTCTGGCTCCACCTAAATGTGTATCAATTTCTAAACGATATTGATCAATCACATTATTTGGGTTAGCCATATATTTCCACAATCTACATACATGGAAGACATTATCTAGTCTACTTAGGTATCAAAGAAAGGCACATCTATAAGTCACTACTCATATTCAATGTACACTTTTAGAGTCCTATGAATCTAGGTGATAGTTTTGAATATTTGTGAGTTCTTAAGAAAGTTCAATTTAGGGTTACTATATTAAAATCACCTTCTCTCCTACATTAAAGGCTTTTGGTTATTTAAGTAGAATTTCTCTTTTTTCTATCGTAACTTCTCTTAATCTTTATTGAATCTAAGTCTCTTGTTATTTTAGCTCTTGAATCTTGTCTAGACCAATCATGGCTTCATTTTCTAATCTCACCCCATTCAATGGTGTCTTGTAATTTCTTTCATAGAAAGAAACATATCATGCCATCCTTACATATTTTTTATGATTACTATAAGAAAACTCAACCAAAGGTAAGAAGTATTCCCACTATGCTTCATAGCCCATCATATATATCCTTAATGTGTCCTTCAAAATCTAATTTACTCGCTCTATCTACTAGTTATTTTTGGGTGATACATGTTGAGGTGTTAACTTTTGTCAAAATTTTCCTAAAACATGTTCTAAAATATTGAAGTAAATGAATCTTAATTGAAAATAATTTTAGTCAATATTCCATGAAGTCTAATAAAATTATATCTAGATATAGTTGGGAACTTAAATATAGAATTTGTTGCATCTTGAGTTAGTAATAAATGTGTTGCATCATGAGTTCATTCATCATAACTAGGATTACATAATGTTCTTTAAGACTTTTTACAATATTTATAGATATCGTGTCTAAAGTCCACTCCAAAATGTCATTAAGATGTTGTAAGCCTATTAAATGTCTATGCAATTCAAAAATAAAATCACATTCTATGATCTCCATTTTTAAATGTAATTTTAAAAAATAAAATCACATTCTATTGTCTCCCTTTTTTAATGTAATTTTCTCTTATTCTTACTCACTATGAATTCACAATTCAATTTCAATCTCTAATTTTCCACACCATCTTCCTTCCATCTCAATTCTTGATCGACTTCAATAATCCTTTTTCCTATAATATAGAATAATTACATGGTCAATATTAATATTGATATTGAAATTTGAAATATCAACCTCAATGACCCATTCCTTAGTGTTGGACCATGATTTGATAAAAGTAAGAGTACACATTAATCTAACCATTTAAATTATAAATTAATCAATTAATCCTTAATAGGATCACCATTACTTAATTAGAATGTCATAAAGACATGATGCAAGATTATTGAATTCCTTTATTGTATTATGGAAAGGTCTTCAAGTTAGGAACATACTAGGTCATCAAGTGAAATCGGATTATTGAATTCCTTCATTGTATTTGGAAAGTTCTTCAAGTTAGGAACATACTAGGTCATCTAGTGAGCTCTTGTAGAAGATAATAGTTGCTAATGATGTTTACCCTTGCTACGAGAGATAGCATGATACCATGTTTGCTACCAAAGATACCATGTTGCTAAAGATGACAATAGTTAATGAAGTACAATAAAATAATATGGTCTTATAAGAACTATAATTTTCTTTCGTTATTCATTCTAAGAATCTCTTAAAATAGAAGAATAAAATAATATGGTCTTATAATAAGAATAATTTCCTTTCATTAGTCATCCTCAAAATCTCTTAAAATAGACATTTTATTTTATTTAGGTCTGTTAATAATTTCAAGCTTAAAATATTTAGATCTAAAAATAACTCCAAACTTAGTGTTTTTTATGGAACAAGTTGTGTATTAAGAATTGATCTTTTAAAATGGGCATTTTATTTTCTTTAGGCCTACTAATAATGTCAAGCTTAAACAATTATATTTAGATCTAAATATACTTCCTAGACTTTAGCCAAGTTGTGTAATAAGAGTTGACTTGTGTCAATTTGTCAAATTTTTATGGGCTTTACAAAGAGGACATGTAGCCAACTTTCATTGAATCAATCTCTTACTTCTTAAGGTTTTAGATATCTTTGAAAAAATTTAGTCATCAATCTCTTGCTTCTTAAGGTTTTAGATATCTTTGAAAAAATTTAGTCATGCATATGTGCATGATTTTATTATGTAATTTGGCTTTATCAAATTCTTTAAGTTTGAGTTTCATGTAATATGGTCCCCAAGGTGTTTTGATATACACTAACTCTTAGTAAGTAGATCATTTTTTTACTATAACTCTTAGTGTCTAAATCATCTAGTTACTCTTAGGGAGGCTATCCATCTCTTATGTTCCATCAAGTATAGGTGTTGTGGTAGGAGCATAAAAAAGGGCTAGAAAATAAATAAGGCAAAGAATATGGGAAGAGGAATCAAGAGAATTTAAGTAATGTGGGGAAGGGACATGATACTACTTGGAGGGAGGATAGATACAAGTGAAGGAAAAGAGGAATGGATAACACTAGTAGGATAGGATGATAGGATGAAACTTAGTAGATTGAATGTAAGGTTTGGGTACAATGCTAGTGGGAAGACTATAGTCAACAATAAGGATGAGGGCTAGTCAGGGCATTAGAGGGAGGAACATAAGGAGTGATAGTATGGAATATTGAAATAGGATCAAATATGAAACTCCAAAGAAATTATTATTTTTTATTTAGAAATAGAATTAGAAATAAATCCTAACAACCATTACCTAAGGGGTATAAGATTAAATGGATTACCAAGATGGAAGTCAAAATAAACATAGCCTTTTAAATAATATTGGATTCATAAATCAAATAAGTAATAATAGTAAAGAACCTAATACTATAATTTGAAACAAGAACACTAAACATTTTTTTTCTTTCCAAAACTAAATTGTGCTAAAAGATCTAAAGCTATGCTATATTATTCAATCTAGAACTAACAATCTCTACCCAAGTGTTTTGAAGTAAATTGTGCTAAATGATATTAATCAAAAGAGACTAAATACTTAGTTAATTGAAAGTGGTAATAGATTTCTACGATTCAATCAACCCTAGTCAGATATTTTGAAGTAAATTGTGGTAAATGATAAAAAAATATACTATATGAATGAAGTAAATTTTGCTAAATGATCCAAAACTATACTATAAGATTGATTCTAAAACTAATAAGCTAGTTGATTCTAGAACTAATAAGCTCTATCATATGATTAATTATAGAACTAATAAGCTCTACCCAAAGGTTGACTAGCTTGTTCTCTATTTTGGGTCAAATTTATACATGTGAAAGTAATATCAACTTCTACGTCAATGATCATGACCCACACATTTGATCTACACATAAAAATGATTTATAAATATATTGGTATTTAAAATTCATTCACCTTAATTTCTGATAAATAATAAGCATAAAAAGTGTTGATGAACACATTTGAGAGCTTTTAAGGATCTTCTTCTTCTATCAACCCTTGGATCCAAATTAATGGGAGATTTTAATTTTAATTTGACTAGATATTAGGCATTAATGTCCAATCCTAAAAAAAACATTTATTCAAGCATTAATTAGTGTACTTTAACTTATTCTGAAATCAAATGCATACATAAAATTTAATCCTCATTAAAGTTCTGAGATGTATTAAGAATGTGAATATGTTCTAGACATTGTCAAAAGATCATAGCCTAAACAAGGTTTCACAGTCATCCTTTCCAGCCACTCACGTGCACTATGCCAGCCATGCTCTTACTATTTAACACAACCACAATTTTTTTTACAATTCTGGTCCTCTCTATGTTGGATTTTGTACAGAAAGAAACCCAATTTTGAAATAAAAATATACGCTAATGCACTTTTAATTTTTTTGGGGAAAAATGATAAATTCTACTAAAATTTATATAAGAAATAAACACAAGTGTCACAAAAAATAATTAAATCTCTCAATATTTATTATAGTTCAAAAATAAGATCCTATAGTCAAGGCCAAATGATAATAATTTTATTCAGGTTGTTCAAATGCTTTTTGCAGATGCCTCTACTTGTATCACCATTAATGGTTGCTAGTCTCTTTCCTTTGGGCTTTTTTTGCTCCATTTGGCAAGGATTCCCACTTCCTCCCTCTCTTTATGTGCTTGCCACTGAAGAATTTGGTTACCTCTTGGCCAATGCAGTTTCTCAGCAGCGTGTCAAAGGCATTTCACTGCCCAATTCTCAAGCCCAACTGGTTAATGACCATTTTGCTAATGACTCTTTCCTCACTCTCCTGGAGGAAGAATACAATATCAAGGTGGCTTTGGAATGTTTCAATACATTCTTCCTTGCATCTAACTCTCAGTGGCACAAAACTCTGTGTTATCGCCAATCTGTGTTACCCATCCCTCCCTTGTTTCAACAATACGGTTGGAAGTGGATTGGGCTAGGAGAAATTTTTTGATTCCTAGGCATTCCCTTTGCTCTTCAAGCTTCTCCAACTGAGTTGTGGCAAGTTATTCTCACCAGAGTTGAGAAAAAGCTCACATATTGGATCGCTAAGCCCCTCTCTCTGGCAGGGAAATTCTAGGTGTGCTCCAAAATTCTTGTAGCTACCCATGTTTATTATTCTTCTTGTTGGGCTCCTTCAAAAGTGGCTTATAGTAAGCTTGAAAAGCTACTCTGGGACTTTCTTTGGGATTCTGTTGAGTCCCATAGAGGGTTTCACTGTGTTGCTTGGGAATTTCGTTTCCTTCCCAGAGATTCTAGAGGTCTTGGGTTTCTCTCCACTCAACAAGGGACTGCCTTGTGTGTAAAATGGATAATTCGTGCCCTTACTGGAGATGAGGCCTAGAAAATTCTCCTCAAGCATTGTATTCAATCAAGATTTCCTGTTCACAAACCCGCCTGGAAGGGGATTGGTTTTCAAAACCTTTTGGTCATGAATGAACCAGTTCAGATTGTGGGGACTTTTGTGGACAAAAGCATTTGGAGAGCTTGGGAGGCAGTTAAGCCTTGGCTCCGCTGGGTTGGCTATGGATTTCGTGATGGGCTCTCGCTCAATCAACATAATGTTTGGTGGTCGCCTCTGTTTGCTAGCAATGGCCAGCCTTTGGCTAAATCGCCTTGGCTTAAGGTGCTTAGATTCCATAAGAACGACATTCAAACTTTACAACAAATATTTCACAGACCCATAATGCGCATCATGCCATGGGAAGATTTGTGTGCCCTTTACAAACTTCAAAACTAGGATTGTGTTACTTATGATGGTGTGGTGAATGCTATTCCTACAGAAATGCTTCATAAGGTGGGAATTCGTGGGACCAAGCCCTGGTGGAAGGACTAGAAGTGGTACCTAGATACCCCTTTTAGAAACTACAAGCCTAGGCTTGGCTATAGGTGGCTTTCACCGCACTTTCCTATGATTGAAAGTCTGAACCAAAGGTGGCTTCTTCAATCTCCCGCTCATGTCTAGTGAAAAAGATTCTCTGCCACTTGGTCTACAAGTGTTGAGCCGAAGCTTGCCCACTTTGCTTGGTGTATACTCTTCCAAGGCTTGCCTATGGATTCTCGGCTTGTTCACTTAGGGGTCCAAGACTCTCACTGCCCTTTTTGTGGGCAAGGTGAGTCTTGCAAGCATCTCTTTTGGTTTTGCACCAGAGCTCAACAATTTTGGACTTCGATTCATGACTTCTTTCAGCCCTTTAGACCGGAGCCTTTTTCTTGGCATATGATTCTGCTGGGTGACTCACCTAAACTTCCTGCTAAGTCATTAGGGGAAATTTACACAAAAAATGGGCCTCCTAGGGAACTCTAAAAAAATAAAAATTATTTCATATAATACAAATTATTTAAATATAAAAAATATAAATTATTTAACTACATGAGTTAAGTGGGGACACACGTTTCTATTATAATTCCTTAAAAAATTGAAGTCCATGATTTTTTAAAAGTGGTAACATATATTTATATTATAATTTATTAAAAAACTCAAGTTCACTTTCTTCATTATTTATTTTTTATTTAAAAACTCTTAAACTCAAGTTTGGTAACTTATATTTCTATTATAATTTATTAAAAAGTCAAGTTCACTTTATTTTCTTGATTATTTGTTTTTATTTAAAAAGTGGCAAAGTAAGAGTAACTTTAGATATTTTATTTTTTACTTAGTATTTTATTATATATATATATATATATGATTTTATAGATTTAAATTTATTATGTTATGTACGTTTATTTAAATAAACACATTTATAGGTTTTATAATAGTATATTTATATTTAAAAAAGTATGTTGAGGGATATCTTTTTTTCCATAGTCTCTTTGATTTGCTTATTTTCTTTCCTTTGCAATTTTTTTTGGTTTTTAATTTTAAATTTTTCCAATTATTTTTTCCATAGTTTCATGATTTTCTCCAACTTTTTCTTCTTCCAACAATTTCCAATTTGTTTTTTTGTTTTATTTTATTTTTTGGTTTTTTTTAATTTATTCCAATTTATTTGGTTCATAGTTTTTGTGAGAACAATTTTTAATTTCTTTTGGTTTTTTTTTCCATTTATTTTATTTTATTTTATTTTTTCTATATATTTACACAAAGATTGTAGAGTGTCTCTCAACGTAAATAGTGGTAAAGTATATTTTATTTTATATAAATTTTATATATTAAATCAAATTTCATATTATAGATTTAGATTTATTATTTTAAATATGTTTATAACAAGTTTAATAATTATTCTGCAGGTGGAGATGAGAGCACTCATTTTGTTTGTGTAAATATATAGAAAAAAATAAAAAAATGAAATTAGAAAAATAAAAACAAAAAATAAAAACCAAAAAAGAAATTAGAAATGGTTGAAGCAAAAAAGTGGAGAAAATTAAAAAAATTATGAAACTAATGGAAAAAAAAATTGGAAGTGGGAAAAAAAAAACTGTAGCATGAAACAAGTGTGGGTGGATGACATTTTTTATTTTTGCAGCACTTCATAAATGATTTTTATGATTTTTTAATTTATTTATATTTTTTCTTAAAGAATAAAAATATTTTTTTGAAAATATAAAAATTTCTATAATAGAACTTAATAGAACTTAAGAATATAAATCTAAAAATATATATATATATTTGATTTTTGATAACTTAAAAAGCTAATGATGTCATCTTTAGGAGGCCCATTTTTTATGTAAATTTCTCCTAATGATACCCGGCTTTGACACACTTTCAGGGTGGAAATCCTCTTCACTATCTGGAAAGATAGAAATGCTTGCATATTTGCTCATACTCAAATGGATAAAAATGTTTCTTTCTATTCTAAAGCTATTATTTGTTCTAATGTGCTCTTACAGATTTAGGTGCAAGCAAACAAAGTCACACTCAAGGTGGCTCGCTTGCGAGTGTTTTTAGATCAATGGGGCAATGCCTCGTGTATTGTTGCTCGGGTGCCCGCTTCGCCCACCTCCTCCCACAGTCGATCGCCTTTTTAAGGTCAAGAGTAGAGTGGCTCTGTGCGCCCCCACTCTCAACCTCCTCTTTGGCATGGTTCTCACCCTCCTAGGTGAACCCGCTCTCCTCCTCCGCGGGCTAGCCAGGGGTGGCCCTCTCGGGTAGCTATGGGAAGCAGCGGTGGTGGTTCTGGGTGGCCCTCTGATGACCCTCCTACTTCTGGCTCTGGTTAGCCAGATTCTGGCAAAAAAAAATTGCAGCTTGCACTTGCAATCTCGCCTCAACGCGAGGAAGATAAAGATAAAGAAAAAGAAGATGATGATGCTTGGGGTCCTCCTCCTGACATAACTCCAGACCCCACTAATGTATGGGGGAAGAAGATCCATGACATAGACCCTCCTAGCTTTGCCGACACCGCTTTGGCCACTTAATGGCCTTTTTCTTGTTTGTTATTATGGACTTTTGGGCTCCACCCATGTGATTGGTTTTTTTTTGCTTTTATGGGTTTCACCCATGTGACTCTCGGGGTGTGCCTTCTTACCACCCACTTTTTTTTGTGAATATATATTTTAATCTCTAAATTAATATAGATTAATGCCTATTAATAAAAAAAAAAAAATCTCTCAAAATTGACATTTATTTGAAATGATTTTTTTTCCCCAATACTGCCTTGTAAAATCAATGTAAGGTTAAAAGGCTTTGCTTTGCTGAAAGCACAACAAAAATCTATAGAAAAATGAATAAATTATTTTTCAAAACTATAAACTAGTAATTAGTTTTCGAAGGATTTGCCAAACGCTATGAATCTCCAAATATTTTGGATAGAATTTCTTTCATCTAATGATGGGCCAGATAACTAGAGTGAATTGGATTTTGAAGCCTCTATTTAAAAATGCAAGACGCGTCTTAATATTTCTGTAAGAGATCAATGAGCATGCATTATCCTAATACTTTTGCATGAAGAAAACAATAACATATAAATAGAAGATATTTCTTACATTTTGTACGCTGATCATTTCATTTTGATGCTAGGAGAGCACTGATATCTTCCATGGGGACATGGACATGGTTGAGGAAAAGAAATGGCAGACATGTGTTGGTAAGTGAATTATATTTGTTATGAAGGGACCTAAGCCACCACCTCCTGATGATATAATTGTAGTTAAGAAAGTATTCCTTCTGTTGTTGGGCCAATCAGAATCAAGATCAAAGGCCCATATCCTGCACCAAAAGATGGAGATCAAGTATCTGAGCAGCCATGACCTGATAAATAAGGTAAGATCTGCTCTCTTGCTGAAAACACCAAATATTTAATATTAGAGGTAGATGTTCCCAAATGTGGGCTCAACGATTAGGAAGAAATTGATAGTAAATACAAGAAGAGAAAAATGGGTGCAACAAGTAATGAGGTGAACAAGGCCAAAGGCACAAGGATGATTATGATGAGGCCTTTGGTAAAACAACAAGGCTCATGTTCCAGGAGGTTTGATAGAACCTTCAGCAAGCTCAAGGGAGAAAATAAAAAGAAGACACTCGTATTTCAGAATATTAGATATATTTTGTAGCTTTGATCAAGAACTTATTAGAGTGAGGAGGACGGCAAAGATCCAACAAAGAATGAGTTTCAACTATTGGAGAATATGTGAACATTTTTATTTGGTATTTTTATATATTAGATATCAAGAACCTAGAAATAGGTTTGCAAATGAGGCAAGCCTACAGTTTTAAAAGAGGAAAGGCCTATTAATGTAAAGGGATTCTATGAGAGAGCATACCATTACAAGTGTATGGAGTGAAAATCTATGTATATCTTTACATTGTAATAGATGCAAAAAAAATATGTTTGCAAATATTAAGTTCTTTCTGCTCATCTGTCAATTAATTTACTGTTAATTTAAGGATCTGATTTGTTTTGGTCTCCACACATTGTCGTATACCAAACATTCTACCAATATTAATTGTTATTTTTTAATATTACTTAATCAATATCAACTTAATAACAAGTCAGAACAATATTTATAATAAATTAAGTTTATCAATTAAATCATTTGAATGAATATCTATTTGTTCTAGAGGTACAAAGATGTACATAGAAAGTACTTTGATTACTGTCCTAAACATGGGTTCTGGTTGTTGACCTATATTTAACATCATGATCAAATCCATGGCTATGATTATGAGACCTAAATTTGTTAAACTTTTGAGTGGCTGAATTCTTATCATATTAGTTTCCCATTATATTGCATCAAGTTTCACTGTCATAGCGAAATCAAGGACTATATTTGAGAACACCAATCTCAAGTTTCACTGTAATGAGGCTATACGTAATGATATGATTAAATATTTGAATATTTTCTCATATATTACAAGAATAAAAGGGGTTTATCAACTCAAAAATGTGCAACATTTCAATATGAATAAATTCGACTCCAATTCACTTTTGATTGAGAATAAGCATTAGTGATTTTTTATTCAATCAATAGTGAATAATAAGGGGTTTTCATATATGGCTTGCAATATTGACATCACGTTTATCGAAGTGATTAAGCTAATACGTGTTGACTTTGAGAGTGAAATTTTTAAAATTTTCATAGTTAAAATCAGGATAACAACTAATGAAGGATTTGCTGCAAGTGTTTATTCACACAAGGATAAGATGTATGGGCTTCACCATGGTGATGAATGTGTTGACAAGAATGAAAGTATAGACATGAATTTTTAGTTTGAATAATTTGTCTTTGATTTTGATACTAATGATCATGTAAATACATATGAGAACCTATTTCTTTAGTGTAAGGTAAGTAGTATTCCTCGTGAAGGAGGATACAAGGTGAGGTTGCCTAAGTCAGTGAAGGAGAAGAACACCAATATTATAATTTGGATTATAATAGTTGATTACAATAGGTTGCAATGATGAACTAAAAATAAAAAGGTAATTTAAAGGCTATGTTTCTTCATATGAAACTATGTCTCAAAAGACTTATTTTTGTGCCAATGATAAAGATTTAGACTTAGAGTCATGATTATGATTCAAAGAAGGGAGTTTATATCAATAGTAATTTGGGTGTTTGCATAGACCGAGTATGAGATTATGATGGGACAAATAGTGACAATGATGAAAAATCTATTGGATGAAATTTTATATTTATACTTAATTTAAATTTGTATGGAAAGAGTGTTAATATGTACAACTCAAATATAAATGAGTATGGAATCATCTTTTGTCTTAGCAGTTCCTAATTCACCCATGTCTGCCTTAGTGAACATTTATACCTTTTATAGTGGATGTGGACTAACCTTTGTGGTCCACATGTCAATTTTTTGGAATTTATGTGATGATAGGTGGTAGGCCCCATAGATTTTATCTATAGGTTTGTATCTACCTATAAAGGTTTACATGGATCATTCAATTGATTATGGCTTGCCACATGTCACCCCTAATTTTGGTAGGCCTAATCTTATATCTAGTTGGCTTACTTTGTGATAACAACAAGTATTTAGTTCTCTATGGAATATATGTGCTCCCCTTTCAGTGGGCACATCCTTTTGAATGTGGCATAGTTTTTGAGATCATAACTTGGATGTGTGGTGCTTACTAGTTGATGGTGCATAAACTTTCATACTGGTCCACTCTTCAAATGTTCACTTCTAGTGAGATGTTATGTGTTGCTTATAGAAGTCCATGTCTATCTTTTTCAATCAATTATAGATACCTCTAGTTGATTTACCAATATCCCTTATATTATAATGGTACTTGTTGATTGTGCCACTTCTACCTTTAAATTATTACCCTATATATGAGTGAAATGTATTTAGTTTCTTTTATGGTTTCTTTTTAGATTTTATTTTTGTTCTATTATGTTGAGCTCCTACCTACATAGATTTATTGAGATTATTGGTCTAGCATGAACATCTCTATCTTTTATATGACTATGGATTATTCCTTAGATTTAAAACAATTATCGTTATAGCCTACCCTTTGTAGTGCTAGACATCTGCATACAATAAACATCAATTTTTCTACATGTACATTGATATGATGGGTGTAAGGAAGATATAGCATTACTGAAATAGCTAATGGGGACATATTTTTTCTTGATATGCATTAAACTCTCACCATGTGGTCGTCACATGGACTCATTTCATAATAACATTTTTTTATGTTTTCTTTCCTCGTTTCTTGTGTAATATCCTTGGTTATCCTATCATAGGAAAATATTTAGATATCTAGTGAAACTAATAGGATACTCTACTACCATGGCATGGCCATGAGTATAATTTTTTATGGTGTTTTTTATGATGGTGTCTTGTATTTTCTTCTTTAGGGTTGTACATTATACTTTAGGCGGTTTTATTTCCACAATGGACATATTGTAGGAGTGCTCACTTTTAATCAATAATTTTCTTGTCTTGGTGCATTTACAAGACATGAAACATGTAGGTTATCCATTCTTTGTTGGGATACCATATTACCACTTGTCTCTTATTTTAATTTGATACTTGTTTTGTGAGCCCACCTTTAAAGGTATTTTATCCTCAAGATGATCAACTACCACTTATGGGCATGGGTTGCCACTTCTATTATTGGACTTGATGGATTGAATTTAGTATTTCTACATTGATTTGTACTCCTAGGAAATTTGGGTACTAATATGCAGATCTAACATGGGTTTTCCCTTGCTTCAATGTGTTCTTCTTTTCCATTGTACTAAAATAAATCTATATGTGATTGCAAATGATAACTTATGGGCATGCATGATAATTTGAATTAGTCTCTATATCTATGTGGTTACTTTTTATTGGAATTATATAAATATTTTTTTAATATGTTCCTAGGGTTTGTCTTTGGACCAAATTTCTAATATATTGTACCTCAGGTTATCATAGGGTAATAAATTATAAATTTCTTGATTTGTAAGGAATGAAACATGTTTTAAAAATACTAAGAAATGGTAGTAAAATAAGGGTTTATCTACAAGTGAATTTCCCCATGATTATCTATAACATTTGAATGGATCTTTTGAGGCCAATTTCTAGTTGCTCTTGCCATATTTGGTGTCTTGATGTAATGAGAAAGATATTGATGTATGAAATAATCCTAATACATTAAAAAAATGTTTGTGATGGTATTTTGTTATATCATGTGGGGTTTTATTTATTTGAGATGAAAAAATGTTTGTGATGGTATTTTGTTATATCATGTGGGTTTTTGTTTATTTGAGATGAATTATTGAAATGTGTTTACTTGTAGGTTTCCATGTATGTTATGTTATTGATTTACTTATTTACTTCCATCTTCAATTGTAATGTCCCCTTGTTAAACTTATCCTAAGAACATAAAATGCACTAGTTAGGACATATAATTTATTTTACCAACTCATTATTTTGTTTATGATTAGATCATTTCAGATTGCACATTTTAAGAATAAGACAAGTAAATGCATTATCATCTAGGGCATAAACCAACATAATCAGATGTGACTTATTACTCTTGATCGGAATAGGTCTTCGCCTTGTTTCCTCTTTCCTATCCTCATTAGACAGAAGGTTGACTGTGCCAAGAAAGTGTGCACAGTCTCTAATCAGACTGCCTCAAGGTTTCCAATTTGTCTTGGGACCGTCCATCAATGGACCAATTTACCAGCCTTTCCCTCCACACACTCCCTATCCTTGTTGAGTGCTAGCGAAAGGGAATTTTGGTTTGAAGTCTATCCTTCAAGGTAATGTCATAATAGCTCAATGAGACACAATAATTGTTGTAAGCAACATTATTATGGCTTTGACAGATAACATTCAAAATTTTGCACATTGACTTAAATTGTATAGTAAACTTAATAAATTGACATTTATGTTTATTGCTTGCATATCTAGTATGTAGGTGATTCTCATAACATATTTGATGAGATTTACAGTCTATCACATATACAACCATTGGTTTTGATATGCTATGAAATAGTTACTATGTTGAATTCATTATCATGAAGATTTGACTTTATTTCTGAACCTAATAGATTGGTAAATATATATTTATTGATTTTCAATGCAGCAAGAAGTAACATAATGCTTTCATATTTAATATTGTATTAGAGTGCTTAATAAATTAGCATGTGATTATTTATTGATTGCAATGGTCTTTTAATTTGCATTTGTTGTCATAAGATATTTGATTGAATCTATAGGACACCATAGATTTATACCCATTGATGTACTAATTCAATTAAAATTTCAGATAGGTGCTTATTGCAATCGACCATCTTATAGGCTAGTACTTGATTTTACAACTCTCCAAGATATATCACTTAGTTTGAGGGTACTTACCTTTGTGCTTTAGTCGCGCCTTCCTAAGCCAATACCTTATGCGTTATTCCTAGATGGTATCCAAGACTCACTTCAATTCTTCTCTGTTTCTTTCTTTCTATGCGAGTATATGCTATTTCTAATGCCTGATTGGGATCTCCTTTCAAATGCCTATAGAGGCATAACTTTTGCTACTACTCTTTCAGGGGAGTCACGTCCCTCCTAAGGCCATGCCTTTTGGTAACCAACTCAATCCAAGACAAATACTGCTTAGCTTAGTTTATTATGTTTGTATAATTACATATTTTATTCTTGTTTTGATAATTACATAGATTTATCGAATTCTTAAGGATAAAAATAAAACATTTCATTCTAGCTTAATTATTAGATTCATGAATAAAAATTTGCATAAGGCTTATGGAAGTTATAAGAACAATTTAGAGTTATCACTTTTCTTTAACATATTCATAATTCTCGAGGGTTATTACAATTCGCCCCTCTAAATTTGCTTGTCCTCAAGCAAAATTCAAACTTGGGTGCTTTAAGATCTCTTCACTTTCCCATGTAGAATCTTCTTCAAGTAACCCCTTCCACTTAATCAAGTATTCAAGGATAATTTTGTTTCTCAACTTTTTCTCCCACATGTTAAAGATAATTTCGGGTTCCAAAACAAGTCTACCCTCGTCATCAAGGGGTGTTAACTATGCACATGGAGTAACTTGTTGCCCAAGAACCTTTTTAAGTCTAGACACATGAAAGATATTGTGAATCTGGTTGTTGCTAGGAAATTCCAATTCATAGGCTACTTCACCTATTTTCCTTAGGACCTTGTATGGGCCATAAAATCGAGGCTTTAATTTCTTTGCCCGCTTACTTTAATTAAAGATTGCTTATAGGGTTGGAGTCATAGAAAAATAAAATCTCCCACTTCAAATGTCCTTTCAACCCAATTTCAGTCTACATACATCTTTTGTTGATTTTGAGCATGATGGAGGTTATCTTTGAGAGCCTTCATTATATCCATGCTTTGTTGTACGAAGTCTCTTGCACCTAGCACTTTGCTATCCGGAATTAACAAGCTTCCAAAGGTAGTTGCTTCATACTCGTAGAGAGCCTTGAATGGACTCATTTTAATGGACATATGGAATGTAGTGTTGTAGCAGTATTCTCCCAAGTGCAACCATTTGACCCAAGAGTTTTGTTGACCTGTAACATAATTCCTCAAGTATCCTTCCAATCACTTATTCACAATTTATGTTTTCCCATCGGTCTAAGGATGGTAACTAGTACTTAGAATAGGATTAGTGCTCGTGAGCCAAAAGAGTTCTTTCCAAAATAGGCTAAGGAAGCGGCTATCGTGATCACTGACTATATTTTGAGGTAAACCATGCAACTTGAAGATTTCTTTGAAAAACACTTCGGCTATTTGGGGTGCTCTGTATTCGGTGGATATTGGAAGGAAATGAACATACTTAGTTAACCAATCTACCACAAAAAAAATGCAATCCTTCCCTTGTACCTTAGGCAATCTGGTGATGAAATCCATTGAAACACTTTCCCACTTTTGATCCAGGATAGGTAGTGGTTGTAGCAATCTTTTTGGATGGTTTATTTTTGCTTTATTCTTCTAACAAGTCATACATTCTTGAACATATTTTCCCACATCCTTTTTGAGGCCTTTCCATGAGTATCGTTCCCTTATCTACTTGTAAGTTCTATAATATCCAGGGTGTCCCGCCAAGGGGGAATCGTGGTATTCCTTCAAAATTTTCTCCTTTATCTTGGAGTGAGGCACAAGGAATATTCTATCTTTATACAAAATGATGTCTTCCACTACCTTAAACTCACTATTGGGTGCATTTCCTTCAAGTATTTCTTGAGCCTAAGGATCTTTGGTATAATTTGCAATAATGTTGTTCCTCCAACTTCCAGTGATGTGTGTGATTGTATTTACTTGTGGGTGCCTAGACAAGGCATCAACTACCACATTATTAGTTCCTTTGACATATTCAATAAAAAAATTGTAAGCTTGTATTTTGCTTACCCAATTTTATTGGCAGTCATTCAAGTCCTTCTGATTCATAAAGAATCTTAAACTGTTATGATTTGTCTTAATATTAAATTTCCCACAAACCAAGTATTGTCGGAACTTGGCCAAGGCATGCATGATGGCCAACATATTTTTATCATAAATGGAATAGTGCCTTTCAGTTTCCATAAGTTTATGACTTTTAAAAGCTATTGGGTGTCTTTTTTGCATAAGAACTGCTCCAATTCTCCCCCCCGAGGCATCACATTGAAGTTCAAATGGTATAGTGAAATCTGGTATGGCTACAACAGGACATGTGCACATTGCCTCCTTGAGTTTTTTGAAAGCCTCTTGTGATATTTCATTCCACACAAAGGCCCCTTTTTTGGTTAAGTCTGTAAGTGGGGCGGATATTCTTGAGAAGTTCTTCATGAAACGCTTGTAGTAGCTACATAGCCCCAAAAAACCCCTAAGTTGAGTTAGGGTCTTTGGTTTTGGCCATTCCTTGATGGATTTGATCTTCTCTTCATCCCCACTAACTCCTTGGGCACTGATCTTATGCCCTAGGTAAAGGATCTCATCCAGACCGAACTTGTATTTTGAGGCTTTGGCATATAATGATTCTTGTTCCAATATCTCTAAGACTTCATCGATGTGCTTAAGATACTCCTCCAATGTTTTGATGTTATCATCAAAGAATATTAATAGGAATTTCCTTAACTATTTTCTAAAAGTGTGATTCATACATGATTGGAAGGTAGCAGGGGCATTTTTTAGCCCAAAGGAAAGAACCAAGAACTCAAAATGTCCATAGTGGCATCTGAAAGCGGTTTTGGAAATGTCTTCCTCCATCATTCTTATTTGGTGGTATCTCAATCTTAAGTCAATTTTTGAGAAGTACTTTGCACCATGTAGTTCATCTATGAGTTCATCCACTCTAGGATTGGGTTATTGATTCTTGATGGTCTTTTTATTTAAAGCCCTATAATCAATACACATTCTCATGGCTCCATCTTTCTTCTTAACAAGTATGACTGATGAGGCAAAGGGGCTTGAGCTAGGCCGGATGTACCCCATTTCAATAAGTTCTTTTATTGCCTTTTCTATTTGTTCCTTGTATTTTTGTGGATGTCTGTAAGGGGTGGTGTTATTGGTTTCACCCCTTCTTCCAATTCAATGATATGTTCAAAGCCCCTCTTGGGTGGCAATCTAGGAAAAATATCACCAAAAACTTTCTTGTGTTTTCCCATAATAGGTTGTATGTCAATGTGAATAGCCTTCCCTTGAGGAGTTGACTTGTCTAAAATCATGCACTGTGTTGCCCATTCACCTTGACCCCGATTCAAGATTCTTTCTATTCTTTTGCAAGAGAACACTTGTGGTGATCCATCAGGTAGTCCCTTTAAAGTAACTTCTTGTCCTTGGTGTTGAAAGCGAAGTGTTAAGTTGGGAAGATCAAACATAAATCATCCCAAGGAATAGATCCATGGAGTACCCAATATTACATCTGCATCTAGAGGTACTACATAAAAATCTTCTTTGATGGGGTGATTTCCCAAGATCATCTCAAGTTGGGGAACTACTTTTGTGCATTGGACCATAGCTCTTGTGGTTGTGTCTACTGCAAATCCTTTGAATTATTGAGCCTTTAATTTCCTTTTTGCAACTAATCTTTCATCTATGAAATTGTGGGATGCCCCACTATCCACAAGGGTGATGACTCTTTGGCCTTTAAGGGTACTCTTAATGTGAAATGGATGGTGTTGGGAAGTTTGTGTGATTGTGGCAAGGGTTACATGTTCATCTCCCTCATACTTTTCTTTCTTGAATACATTTTCTTTGTTAGTGGTGCCTCTAACTTGTGGGCTCGTTCCTTCCTTCCACATCTATGCTCGAGTGACCATTCTGCATTGCAACAACGACAAGGGTTCTTCCTCCTATGGATTTCTTTCTTTTCACAAGTGTGCCCATGCTCCCATGGGCCTTTACATGTGAGGCACAAATTATTTTCTCTTAGTTCATCTCATTCTCTTTTGGAGAGGGGATTGTGGTGTGGTTTATCTTTCTTATGAGAATGCTTGTTATGGTTGTTTCTAGTTTTATTTCTTGTTGATGCAGTTTCTAGCCTTAAAGATTTTTCTATGGAATCCTCAAGATTTAATGCGTTAAGAGCACTTACTAGCCCTCTAAGTGATTTTGTAAGTCCTTCCACAAAAAGGTATTGTTGATGGTCCTTTTGGCACATCAACATGCAAACAGAATATTGCTACCCTGTTTCTCCTGAAAGAGAAAGATAATCACCCAGATATCTTAGCTCCCAAGGTCTATGTAGTTGGTTCTCAACTGTGCTGATGTCCTTCAGTGGTCAATGAAACAGTAATGTTCAAGGGGCCTGTTGGTGTTGAGCTTCTGGATCGTTCTAAGATCAAGCATGAATTAAAACCTAATCTAACCAGGGGTTTTAAAGAAACAACAAAAGATAGGTTAGGGTTTTGGAACAGAAAAGAACAATGATTCATCCAACACTAACCAGACTTGTTAGCTTCAAGGAACTATAAACTAAAACTGAAGAACAAGATTAACTTGTGATTAACACACATAGTTGTATTCATTCCTAGTGCTGACTTGATAGCAGATTGCAATTCATCTATTTAAACAAAACATAAAATAACATTTTTATTCCCTGAAGACTTCACAAATCAAATGATTAATTCAAGACAAATAATATTCTAAAACACAACATGAAATATATTTTAATCTGGTTGCTTCTATTGATGAAACAGATAAGCAACATTTACAAAGCTGGCACAATCACCAGTGTATAGATAATTTGTGATTTCATATTGTTTTCATTTACACTAAGGAAACTGAAAGGTACATTAGTCTATTCTGAATCTAAATCTAAATCCTAATCAAGAAGACAGAAGAATCGCCTATTACAAAGAATTAGGAAGCCACTCTATCTCCTTCTGTTAACTTACTAATTCCTAGATTTTCTAACTGTAGAAGTTCCAACCTTTACAAAGAGGCAAGAATGCCTTATATACAGAATGTCCCCAAAAGAATGTGTTGTCCCTATATTAGGGTTTTCAAAAATATCTCCTGACTGCAAAAGAGTTGGCTCTTGAATCTTTTTGAGGAGGGTCCAAGTTGCATTCAATGTGAAGCCCTACTCTCCATGCTGATGAAGGATTTCTATCCTTAGGAGAAGCCTTTTAGATCCTTTTGGTAGCTGCAGCATTAACTCTTATGTCTTCGTGTCCACCTTCGAACTCTGTTG
The DNA here is from genome assembly GCA_007258455.2 of Sequoia sempervirens. NCBI lineage: Eukaryota > Viridiplantae > Streptophyta > Pinopsida > Cupressales > Cupressaceae > Sequoia > Sequoia sempervirens. Next base: position 82,513 of record VDFB02027793.1, on the reverse strand, counting down.
GAGTCGCCTTGAATGCTCAGAATATCTCCATCAATACTGATCTACCAGTAGTCACTATAGCTGTCCATGTGAGTCATAGATCCTTCTTTCCCTTCGGCTTCCCTTCATGTTCTGGACCTCTCTATACATTGACCACTTCTGGAAGCACCATTGGGCCTCCTTGTAGATCTTTGCATTTCGCCCGAGTCGATCCATTGCCATCTGTTCTCAGAAGGAGTCCATCTGGTCTGCACTTTGTTGGCCTTCTTTCCCAGGAATAGTCAATCGGTCAAAGGGACCAATGAATAACTCTTTGGCTTCCTCTGATTGGTCGAGCATATGCCATGCGAGCTTTCAGGTGGTCAAAAGTGGTCTGAACAACATCACATGTTAGTGAGACACCATCGGTGTCTCCCCGATGTGATCTCATCCTTCAGTAGTCATCGAGGTAGCATGGGGCAATCGGTGAGACATTTCGGCGAGCTGTGGGAGTCATAGCGAGCTCAAAAGAACATTGGCAAGATAGTCGCTCGTCGGTAGGACATCACAGCTGATATCCCTCTCTTTGGCTCGGAATCTGTTTCACTTTTGGCAAGACTTCTTAGTCGGCACAAGGTCATGGCGAGCTCCCCTCGGTTATACCGATATCTCTTTTTCATTTGTGAACCCACCGCTATCAGCAAGACTTTAGCATATTGACAAGACCACATGGCGAAGTCCTCATTCTGTCGGCGAGCCCATTTCTTTATGTCGGGGAGACATCATCGAGTCGGCAAGAAATCTTACCGAACCCGTTCCATTCGTTTAGAGTTTCTCCAAGTTCCTTCAGTTTCCCTGAGCTCGGCCTTTTTCAACGTGACCTCCTCATGTCGGCGAGACTTCTCGCCAAGAGTGTTATCTTTAGGTGATCTCCTATCATTTCGGGAAGACACCGCTCGGTCACCGAGACCTCATAGCAATCCCAGATCACTACGCCGATGCCGCTTTTGTCGCTGTGACCTCACCTCTTCAGCTAGACATTATGTCGAAGGTTTTATCTTTCGTCGAATGCAACTCCCTTCGGCGAGACCCATTCCAATCGACCAGACCTCCTGTCGAAGGAAAAAATATCGCTGACCTTAGACCCTTGGTGGGACCCTTACCTGTGGACAAGACTCTTGGTGACTCACTTCCGTGTCACCAAGGGCTTTAGCACTTTGGCCAGACATTACGCCGAAGGTGAACCATTCTCCCCAATGTATGTTTGTCTGCATTAGTCGGTGAGAGACCACAAATTCGCCGAGACTCTATGGCGAGGTCAAATCTTCATGCCGATATGTGTTCTCTCTGTCATCGGGGAGATGTCCTATAGAAATCCCATGTCTCGGTGAAAGCTTTAGTCGCTGTGACATACTGATTCTCTTACTGAAGACCACCGATAGAATCCCCTTTGAAGCCTTGTCAGTGAGACATTGTGGGTTCGCTAAGACATCACACCGAAGAAAAGATTTCTCCCCGATGTGGAATTTTTATTTTTTTTATCACCAGTCGGCAATACCCGAAGATTTCGCCAAGACCATATGCCGAAGAAGATGACTCCCACCGAAGTGTTTGCTCGCTGTGCGGTAGTCGGTGAGACTTTATGAATTCGCTAAGACTTCTTGGCGAAGAGAAAACCCTTTGCCGATGTATGGATCCCTCTGCCGCCGGTCGGTGAGACGCAAAGATCTCGCTAAGACCTTTCCCCGAAAGAAAATTCTATGCCGATCAGAAGTTGATAGTCGTCAGGACTCTAAATGATGTGTTGCCGATAGGCAACTGCATCTGAACTCCAGTCGTCGTGATATCCCTGAGGTCTTGCCGACAGGCAACAGAGATGCATACTTAGCAAAATGCATTATAAGTCGGGGAGACTTTGATGATCTCATGGCGATATGACCTGTAATGTGGAGTATCCAGACTTGATGGAATCTAGAGTGCCACAGGGCCAGATATGGGGAAAATATGCTCATGGTGGGACTTTTCTGGAAACTTTTCAAGTATGGACAATATGTAATGTCATCAAAATTGTGTAGTTCTAAAACTTCCTTTGGATCCTTAGCAAACAAAGCCAAGCCACTAGTCGGTGAGAGGTTAGGAAAGTCTTGCCGGCTTTTTCCTTAGCTGATTTTTCATGACCAACTGGATTGAGGAATGCTCTCCAATTGAGCTCCCCTGAGAAATATCATCATGTGTGTGTTTTGATTCTGCAAAACAAAGGCTTCCATTAGCCCCCAATGGATATAAAATATATCAAAACAAACTATCCTGTTGCTTATGATTATTTTATTGAATTTTCAGCAAGAAGAAAACCAACTCAAGCTGAGATAGAATCAGAATTAAATCAGATAGATCAAAAGTCAAAATTAGGAGGAAAGCAAAAGAATTCCAAAGATCAAAACAAACAACATAAAAGAAAAAAAGAGAAAAGAAGAAAAGGGGGACCTATTTTGTTTCAGAACAAAATGGGGTGGTTATGCAAGGCATAACAAATGGCGACTTGGCTGGAAAAATGGTTTAACCATTTTAAGAAGCTAAAGGATTCAGCTACCTAGAACTCTTGGTTCATGAATATCACAACTCCAGTTGGGTGAGTTTTAACAAGCAAGGTTGAGCTAAAATCTCAAATGTAAGCCAACAGTAACTAGCCTTGAATCTATGTGTGTGCTTGATAGTGTATCATCCTTTCATAAAGTTTTCCCTATCTTTCGAACAACAATGTGCAAGATTTGAGCTACATGAGTTGATTCCTTTTAGTTGTCGTGCAATGATATCCTGAGCATTGCTCCGCTGCCAGTCAGGCGTCTACAGCCCCAACGGAAATACCTCTAGTTTCCTCATAGCATTGCTCTACTGCCAGTTAGGCGTCCATAGCCCCGGTAGAGATACTGGAATCACCCATTCATATTGAATTCCCTTTTTTCTTTAGATAATTCTTTTCTTTTCTCTTTCTTTTTTTCTTTGTTTTCTCATAGAGTTTCAAATATTTCATTTAGTTCTTTTTCAATATTTCGGATACTTAACATCTGATCTGGGTTGAAAACTACCATGGACCTCAAGACAACACTTGGGAATTGGATTTTTCACTCAAATCTTGCAACACCATAGTCTTAGGATAGATACACCCTTACAAGAGGAGATGTTTTTAATGATTTGTGAAAGATTCAGAGGAGATAATGAAGGTTACTTACTTTTCACCTTGTCTTCAAAACTCTCACAACTCTTATTGACAACAAGCATGAAACAAAGAATTCAGGACAAAATCATCGAATCAGAAAACCTGAAAATATTTAAAACACTTCTCTCCTAGTGACCAAAGTATGCTCCAAATAATCAACCACCATTCCAAGATGGAGAGAAACAAATAAACCCCCAAAGAACAAAAACAAAGGAGAAACCAAACAGCAAGACAAAAGGACAAAGGGACCAACAAACATAAAACTATTTACAGACACAGAGAAAATTATTTACACAAAGAGCAGCAGCGGATTATTCACACATAAACTATTTACAAGCAAAAATTATTTATACAAATGCATCACCCAGCAAAATGCCAACTTCATGATTCAAAATAGTGTTTAAGAAACTGTCCATTAACAGGCAATGGGACAGGTTCTCCAGTAAGAGTACTCAATTTGAAAGCGTTTTCTCCTAGGATCTCAACAATCTGATAAGGACCTAGCCAGAGTTTGTCAAATTTCTTGTGGCTGCCCTTCTTTTCACTAGCTTTATCCCAAAGCAACACAAGGTATGATATCCTAAAAACTTTAATTTTAGCTCTTTTGTCAAACCAACGTTTGACAACAGCCTAGTGTTTAGAGAATTGTTGCAATGCGGCATCTCTCTGTTCTTCTAATTTCAACAAAGCAGCTAGCCTGACTTCTATCCTATTGTCACTAGAGTAGAATTTCTGGATAAATTCAAGGATAGGTATTTGCAGATGGATAGGAAAGACAGGCTCTTGGCCATATACCAGCTTGAATGGTGAGGTGTTCAAAGTAGCCTTGATGCTAGTCCTGTCTTCCCATAATGAAAATCTTAGTTGGGTATGCCAGTCTCTAGGGTTATGCTCTAATATTTTCTTAATTACCCCTAAGAGGTTCTTATTGGTTGATTCTGCAACTCCATTTCCTTGTGGGTAATAATTTGAAGAATACTTTAAGAAAATCTTGTGATCATATGCGCAGGAAATAAACACAGCTGAAGAAAAAGAAGAGCCGTTGTCACATACCAGAGCAAAGGGTGCCCCAAACCTTGTAGTGATGCACTCAGTGAGGAACTTGATCACTACCTCTGTGGCGTTGTTCTTACAGGGTATAGCCTCTATCCATCTTGTGTAATAATCAATAGCAGTCAAGATAAAATTGTGCCCTGCAGAAGAATTTGGGTTAATTACCCCAATAAAATCCAGTGCCCATTGGTCAAATGGACTTACCTCGTAGACGGGCTGCAAAGGCATGGCTGAATGGCGTTCCCTTGGTGCAGAAATCTGACAGACGTGACATGTCCTCACATGTTGATGGGAATCTTTGAATATATAGGGCCAATAATAACCAGATCGGAGGATCTGGTGTGCCAATGAATTTGCAGAACCATGACTTGTGCCATGCTTCCCATGAAATTCTGATATCACATGTTTAGCCTCTTGATGATCAAGGCATCTCAGGTATACTCCTTCAAAATTCCTCCTGTATAGCAACCCTCCTTTGAGCATGTAATGAGAACTCTTCAGTCTCAGGGCTCTCCTTTGAGTGGCATTCATTTCTCCTGGACATTGATTATTGAGCATAAAGCAAATGATATCAGCATACCAGGGGTCGTTAGAGAAAGTCTGGGTTGTGTATTGCTGATAGATGATGCTGTCACGAGCGCTCGCCATGGACTGAGAGAAGCCCATGCCCTTGACTAGCTTCATAGGGTGTATCTCCAGGTCAAATTCTTGCAGGATGGCCATCCATTTGCCCCTCCTTTCTCCCAGCTCACTTTGCATGAGTAGGGACTTCACAGCTACGTCAGAAACTACTGCGACAACTTGGCTTCGGAGGATGTAATGCCAGAACTTCTTGACAGCCCGAACTAGCGCAAAAGCTTGCTTCTCTAGAGGTGGATATTTGATTTCCACATTTTTGAATGGAGAGCTCATGAATGCAATCAACCTTTCCTCTGCCTCTCCTTTTCGTTGAGTTAAAACAGTCACGCGTGAATGCTTAGAAGCAAAAGAATAAATGTAAAACAGTCTAAGATAGTCGGGGCTGGTGAGCATAGGTTCTTCTGAGATGGATCACTTGACTTGTGAGAACGCGGCCTTTGCTTCCTCAGTCCACTCTATCTTGGCGTCTTTCTTTATCATCTCATTGAGTGGCTTCACGATTTCAATAAAGCCTGTAATGAATTTTCTCACGAAATTGATCTTCTCGAAGAAAGACCTCATTTATTTCTTGCTTCCTGGCTGGGTGATCTTCAGAATGGATTTGACTCGATCTGGGTCGATTGAAATCCCTCTTTTAGAAATTATGTGTCCCAGCAGTTTCCCTTCAGAAACCCCGAACACACATTTTTTTGGATTCAATGAGACTCCATATTGGATACACCTCTCAAGGACATTGGCTAAATCTGCAGCATGATTCAATTGGTCCTTGGAGAACACTGTCAGGTCGTCCATATAGACAATGATGCACTTACCGATTATGTCCTTGAAAGCTATATCCATGGCACACTGGAAATTCACTCCATGATTTATCAGACCGAATGGCATCCTCCTATACGCGAATGTTCCCCACTTTGTAGTGAAGGTGGTCTTCATCCTGTCTTCATAGTCGACCATTACTTGATTATATCCAGAGTAACCATCCAGGAATGATATCATTTGAGATCCATTGATAGTCTGCAAGACCTCATCCAGTGAAGGAAGTGGATAGTTATCTTTTTTTGAAGCTCTGTTAAGATTTCTAAAGTCGACACACAACTTGATCTCCACGTTCTTCTTACGAACTGGGACTAAGCTAGCCACCCAGGTTGAATGGCGGACATGGAAGATTATCCTTGCAGAGAGTAGCTTCTGGACTTCCTTAAAGATCAATGGCTCAATCAAAGCATTGACAGGGCATTTTTTTTGTCGAAAGGGTTTAGCTTCAAGCTTCAGGGGAATAGTATGAGTCATTATAGTAGCATCGAATTTCTTTAAGTCTTCATATCCCCAAGCAACTGCAGAAATATCTTTCTTAAGTGCCTTCAATATGTCTTTCCTGATTGCTTCGGGGCAGGCCTTCCCTATGTAGACATTCCTTTCAGGGCCAGAATCAGCCAGGTTAACTGTCTCATATTCGCCCCCCTTTTCTTCAGCTGATATCTTCTCTCGAGCCCTTGGATCTGAGTCAAAAATTCTTTCCAAGGCCACCATTCCCTTAGGAATGTTATTATTCTTTAAGTTAAGAAATCCTTCTGTATCACATTCCTCAGGGTTCCAATCCCCTTGATTTCTGTTGGACTCATCAATAATCAGCCCCTCAAAAACATCTGAGCTCGCTAAGAAAGCAAGAATATGTCGGTCATCATCAAAGACTTGAAAGTTCGTGATGTCAGGAACTGTAGGGGTAGAAATTAGTTCCACTGAGAATTTCTTGAGGTTAGATCCTTGCATAGGTTCTAGGGTGCTTGCAGTAACAACCAATGAATCAACTACCTGATTGTCTTCTCTAAGGATTAAGCTAATCCCAAAGGCATCGAAGTCCTCAATCAGGTTCCATACCCGATTTCTGTAAGTTGCCAGTCTTCTGTTGTGACATGTATATTGACTGCACACTTGCTTGACAACAATTTTTGTGACCTCCTTCTTATGTGCAAACATCAATCCCTGTGCCAAAGCCTCATATTCTGCCACGTTATTGGTACATCCAAATTGCAACCTGTAAGATGTAAAGAAAACTTTCCGTCTTGGGCTGGTTAATACAATTCCAACACCACTGCCTGTTTTGGACTTAGATCCATCAAACGTGAGGGTCCACAGTTGATCAGTGGTTGGAGTTGATTCTTTTGAAGTTGTTATGGGTGTTTGATCTAGGTGAGTTACAATTGGGGCTGCTTGATCTTTTGTATCAGGTCTAGGGAAAGGATGCTCTGTAGTTTCTTTAGGTATACTTTCCGATGTTGGCTTAGTTGTATCATCTGACCTATGGCTATCCTTCTGATAGTCACTTGTTTCTCTGGTCGACCCCTTGTTTTTTGGTATATTTGTGGGTGAAGGGGCGTCAAACCAACCTTGAGGTTGTTCCTTATCAATATGCTGATTAAGACATGTGATTGAGGCCAGTTCAATTTGGGAAGGAATTTCTTTTGGAAATATCCTATCCCTGATCAACATTGTTGCTTCTTCAGCTTCAAATGAGAAGTGGTCTGTAATGGTCTCAGAGCAACTTGTGCTAGCTTCCTCAGCTTAGGAAACATGATCTAAAATGTCAATGCAGGGTTGGCAAGTTAATTTAGAGTGATTTTGGTAGTGTACCCTACACCAATTAGGGAGCATGAGACTTCGAAGATCTACATCTCCCAAGACCAGTTGATCTTGCTGTAGTTTTCTAACTAATGTCTGCTGATTTTCGTCAATCATAAGATCAGGGGTCTTTTGTATGGGCAGTTCTTTAGGATCAAAAACAGAAAAGGTTAAAGCTTCTTCTCTTTTATAAACACCTATCCTAGTTTCGAAATAGGCTACCTCATTGGGGAAATCATATTCCGTGATGATATGCTTGAGGTGGGGCTCACTTTCAATTCTAATCTGAGTAGGAATTCCTCTCCATGGTAACCACATATGTGAAAAGTCAAGGGAAAGATACCCCCCTAGACTCTTCATCAAATCTCTGCTCAGCAGCATACCATAGGTCTCAAGAATGTTTGCCACTTGAATATCTATGTTGGTTAGGATCCTAGGATCTGATCCTACTTGCACATGTATGTTTCTTAATTCCCCAAATACATTAACTTCTGTTTTGTCAAGTTCGATGACCTTCTTGTTAGTTTGGACAGGGTCCAACCCCAATTTCTTACATATAGAATATGGCATAACATTGCTTGAGGCCCCTGAATCCAGCAAACAGTTATGTAGATTCTTCCCACAAATTCTTAAACTCAGGAGAAACAGTGGGGTACCTACCTTATTTCTGTACAAGGCTGCATTCATTTCTATAGCAAGTGCAACCTTGCTTTTTCCTTTCGATTTATCAGCTTGTTCTAAAGCTTTCAGCACTATCTCCCTTTGAGCGAGGCACCACTTTAAGATGTCAAAGAATGACAAAGAAGTTTTCTGTCTCTCCATCTTAGAAACAACATCAAATTCTATATTATAACTTGAATTACTTTTGAAAATGGCAGAGGAATTATCCTTACTATGGAAGTTAGGTGGGCCTTTTGGTGGAGGATTATTATCAGCACATTGATTTGGAGGCACCATGTGATTAGGTGGCGCTGATGTAGTGAATGGCCCCTTACTTTGATTTCTCAGGAAGTGTCCTCCTTTTGACTGAAAGGCTTGGGCATCATATGAATCTTCCTCTGGTTCATTCTCCTCTTTCCTTGGGAATGAGGGCTCTTCTTCAAAGAGGTCTTAAGCCATTGCAGTATCCATTGAGTCACCTCCTTTGTTTGAATTCCCTTGGAATGTATGGGCATCTTCGTGTGCCATCTTAACAACTTTCTCCATTTGAGGGCAGTTTACCTCAGAATGGGTTGCAGTATCATGCAACCTGCACCAATTGGTCATGAAGTTGAGGTTGGCCACATTTACAATGTGTTTTCTTTCCTCATTTGTTTGATAGTTATGAGAGACTCGCCCATTATTGGCCCTGTATTCCATTGCCTATTGTTGTTTGGCCTTTGGTTATACCCCCTATTTTGGTTTTGGTACCCTTGATTAGAGGATTTTTGGCCCTGATAACCCCTTTGGTTGTAATTATTATGATTCTGATAGCTACCCTGATTGTTTTGGGAGGGGTTCAATCCAAGCTGAGCCATGTCATTGGTGACTTGGGACAACGTTTTCTACAAGGTCTCTACCTCATTTGTAAGTTGGACTGTCTTCTCACTCTCCACATTCTTAGCAGCAGGTGGATGAGCACCATGATTTGGTGTTCCAATTTGGTTATGATGACCATGGGAACTTTGAGGAAGCTGTGATTGTTGAAAGGGATCAGAAGTTCTAGTAGCAAAGAATGGGATAGGAGGCTGAGTTTGCAATTCAGATATAGGCCCATAGAGGGAAGGAGACATTCTTGGAACAGTACTGAATAGAGGAGTCAGGCTATGCATCTGATATCCTATTGAAGGGAAACCTCCTCCTAGGCTTGCTTGTTGAGAACTGATTTGCTGCTGCAGCTTGATAGCTAAATGATAGACTTTGGATAGAGAATCAATATCAGTTGGTTGATAAGTCCTTTGCAAGAACAAGCCAAGCAAGGGGTCTATAACTCTAAAGTAAGCTTGGATGGCACTATTCTCAGTGACTAGATAGGGATCTTGCAATCTCCTATACATTCGTTGGAATCTGGTATTGAACAGGGGCAAGGATTCACATGGCTCTTTCCTGATGGTGGAAAATTGATGATATAAAAGACCTGGGTCCACATAAACCCTGAACTGATTGATAAAGGCATTTTCCAAATGTGTCCAAGTCAGAATGGAGCCTTGAGGAAGATTAAGGTACCAATTGTATGCCATGTCCCCTAAGGAGTAAGGGAATAACCTACAAACCACATCTTGGTGAGCTATCTGAGCTCTGGTACAAGCATCCTTGAAAGATCGTATGTTCTCTTTAGCACTCCGTGACTCACCATGAATATACTTGGGGCAGAATTTCTCAGGGTTCTTGGGCATATCGTGAAAACCTCCAGGAATAGTCCCCAATGGAGAGGGATTATTATGAAAGAATGTCATTGGTAGCGGTGGTGGTGGTTGAGCCAGCTATTGTATGGATTGAACCAGCTATGATGACAATTGAGATGGATTGGATGGTGGATTGATGGGTACCCACTGGGGTATTGGTGAAAAGCCTGGTGGAGTGAGGGGAGCTGATAAGGGTGGTATGATGGTGGCCCCAGTTTTGTGAACCTTGTGTCTGGTTGGGGTCTTGAGTTCTATCAACGGTGATGGATTTTCAGTTGATCGAAGAACTCTGTGGGGCTTCTCTGATGAGAAAGACTGATTGTTCTCCAGTTTTCTCTTCTAGGCCCTCCTTCTAGCGCCAGTTCCTGTTGATGATCCTTTTGGCACAACAACATGCAAACAGAATATTGCTACCCTGTTTCTCCTGAAAGAGAAAGATAATCACCTAGATATCTTAGCTCCCAAGGTCTATGTAGTTGGTTCTCAACTGTACTGATGTCCCTCAGTGGTCAATGTAACAGTAATGTTCAAGGGGCCTGCTGGTGTTGAGCTTCTGGATCGTTCTAAGATCAAGCATGAATTAAAACCTAATCTAACTAGGGGTTTTAAAGAAACAACAAAAGATAGGTCAGGGTTTTGGAACATAAAAGAACAATGATTCATCCAACACTAACTAGACTTGTTAGCTTCAAAGAACTATAAACTAAAACTGAAGAACAAGATTAACTTGTGATTAACACACATAGTTGTATTCATTCCTAGTGCTGATTTGATAGCAAATTGCAATTCATCTATTTAAACAAAACATAAAATAACATTTTTATTCCTTAAGACTTCACAAATCAAATGATTAATTCAAGACAAACACTATTCTGAAACACAACATGAAATAGATTTTAATCTGGTTACTTCTATTATTGATGAAACAGATAAGCAACATTTACAAAGCTAACACAATCACTAGTGTATAGATAACTTGTGATTTCAGATTGTTTTCATTTACACTAAGGAAACTGAAAGGTACATTAGTCTATTCTGAATCTAAATCTAAATCCTAATCAAGAAGATAGAAGAAACTCATATTACAAAGAATTAGGAAGCCACTCTATCTCCTTCTGTTAACTTACTAATTCCTAGATTTTCTAACTGTAGAAATTCCAACCTTTACAAAGAGGCAAGAATGCCTTATATACAAAATGTCCCCAAAAGAATGTGTTGTCCCTGTATTAGGGTTTTCAAAAATATCTCCTGACTGCAAAAGAGCCAACTCTTGGATCTTTTTGAGGAGGGTCCAAGTTGCATTCAATGTGAAGCCCTGTTGTCCATGCTGATGAAGGATTTCTATCCTCAGGAGAAGCCTTTTAGATCCTTTTGGTAGCTGCAGCATTAACTCTTATGTCTTTGTGTCCACCTTCGAACTCTGTTGGAGTCGCCTTGAATGCTCAGAATATCTCCATCAATACTGATCTACCTCCTTGCCAGTAGTCACTATAGTTGTCCTTGTGAGTCACAGATCCTTCTTTCGCTTCGGCTTCCCTTCTTCATGTTCTGGACCTCTCTGTACATTGACCACTTCTGGAAGCACCATCGGGCCTCCTTGTAGATCTTTGCATTTCGCCCAAGTCGATCCATTGCCATCTATTCTCAGAAGGAGTAAATCTGGTCTGCACTCTGTTGGCCTTCTTTCCCAGGAACAGTCAATCGGTCAAAGGGACCAATGAATCACTCTTTGGCTTCCTCTGATTGGTCGGGCATATGCCATGCGAGCTTTCAGGTAGTCAAAAGTGGTCCAAACAACATCGCTTGTCGGTGAGACACCATCGGTGTCTCCCCGATGCAATCCCATCCTTCGGTAGTCATCGAGGTAGCATGGGGCAGTCGGTGAGACATTTCGGAGAGCCGTGGGAGTCATATCGAGCTCAAAAGAACATCGGCAAGATAGTTGCTCGTCGGTAGGACATCATAGCGATGATATCCCTCTTTGTGGCTCGGAATCCGTTTCACTTTCGGCAAGACTTTTTAGTCGGCACAAGGTCATGGCGAGCTCCCCTCAGTTATACCGATATCTCTTTTTCATTTGTGAACCCACCGCTATCAGCAAGAATTTAGCACCTTTTTCGGCGTGACCTCCTCATGTCGGCAAGACTTCTCGCGGAGAGCGTTATCTTTTGGCAGTCTCCTATCATTTTGGGAAGACATCGCTCGGTCGCTGAGACCTCATAGTGATCCCAGATCACTACGCCGATGTCGCTTTTGTCGCTGTGACCTCACCTCTTCGGCCATACATTATGCCGAAGGTTTTATCTTTTTCCGAATGCAACCCCCTTCGGCGAGACCCATGCCAATCGGCCAGACCTCCTGCCGAAGGCAAAATTATCTTCGACCTTAGACCCTTGGTGGGACCCTTCCCTGTCGGCAAGACTCCTAGTGACTCACTTCCGTGTCGCCAAGGTATTTAGCACTTCGGCCAGTCATTACGCCGAAGGTGAACCACTCTCCCCGATGTATGTTTGTCTGCATTAGTCGGTGAGAGACCAGAAATTTGCCGAGACTCTATGGCGAGGTCAAATTTTCATGCCGATATGTGTTCTCTCTATCATCGGGGAGATGTCCTATAGAAATCCCATGTCTCAGCAAAAGCTTTAGTTGTTGTGACATACTGATTGTCTCACCGAAGACCACCAATAGAATTCCCTTTTGAAGCCTTGTCGGTGAGACATCGCGGGTTCACTGAGACATCACACCGAAGAAAAGATTTCTCCTTGATGTGGAATTTTTTTTTTTTAACCGCCAGTTGGCAAGACCCGAAGATTTCGCCAAGACCATATGTTGAAGAAGATGACTCCCGCCGAAGTGTTTTCTCACTGTGTGATAGTCGATGAGACTTTATGAATTTTCCAGGACTTCTTGGTGAAGAGAAAACCCTTTGCCGATGTATGGATCCCTCTGCCGCCGGTTAGTGAGACACGAAGATCTTGCCGAGACCTTTCCCCGAAAGAAAATTCTATGCCGATGGGAAGCTGATAGTCACCGGGACTCTGTATGATGTGTTGCCGATAGGCAACTGCATGTGAACTCCATTCGCCGTGACATCCCTGAGGTCTTTTCGACAGACAACAGAGACGCATACTTAGCAAAATGCATTATAAGTTGGGGAGACTTTGATGATCTCGTGGCAATATGACCTATAATGTGGAGTATCCGGACTTGATGGAATCTAGAGTGCCACAAGGGCAGATATGGGGAAAATATGCTCATGGTGGGACTTTTTTGGAAACTTTGCAAGTATGCACAATATGTAATGTCATCAAAATTGTGTAGTTCTAACACCTCCTTTGGATCCTTAGCAAATAGAGCCAAGCCACTAGTCGGTGAGAAGTTAGGAAAGTCTTGTCGAATTTTGCCTTAGTTGATTTTTCATGACCAACTGGATTGAGGAATGCTCTCCAACTGAGCTCCCTTGAGAAATATCATCATGTGTGTGTTTTGATCCTACAAAACAAAGGCTTCCATTAGCCCCCAATGGATATAAAATATATCAAAACAAACTATCTTGTTGCTTATGATTATTTCATTGAATTTTCAGCAAGAAGAAAACCAACTCCAGCTGAGACAGAATTAGAATTAAATCAAATAGATCAAAATTCAAAATTAGGAGGAAAGAAAAAGAATTCCAAAGATCAAAACAGACAACAAAAAAGAAAAAAAGAGAAAAGAAGAAAGGGGGGACCTATTTTGTTTCAGAAAAAAGTGGGGTGGTTATGCAAGGCATAACAGGTATGTGAGCCTATCTTCTCCAATCCCATAAACTCGGATTGAGATTTTTTGAAATTTGGTTATGTAGCTTTCTACTGTCCCTTGTTTTAGTTGTGTGAGCCTTTTAAAATCTTCTTGTGGATGTTTCCTATCAAACCTCCTCATGATTTTTTGTGAGAATTCTTCATAGGAGGTTATGTTTTGGTGGCCTTGGGTGAGGATTCCATGGTGCCACTATTCATGGGCTAAGCCTTCCAAATGTAAGATTGCAAATTGAAGTGCATCTTCTTCTGTCATTGGGTTGAGGGTAAAATGGGTGTTTAGTTTTTGTAGCCAAGCATGGGCGATGATTTTGTTTGTGCCATCAAAGTTAGGCAATGTTACCTTGTTCATTTTATGCTTCAAGTCTTTATTTTGTGGCTTCTTTCCTTCCCTGCGAGTTTCATGTCTTTTGGCTTCATATAATTCCCTAAATGATACAAGTTCCCTAGGCTTAGGTTCAAGATCTCTATATGCTCTAATGATTTCCTCGGTGTTGTTTGGTGTTGGATCCATCTCCTCTTCCCTTCTAGGACCATTTTCCTTGGTTATGAAGGGGGGTTTGGGAACTATGGCTGTGAATGGCCCATTATTTGCTTCTAAATGAATTGAACTTATACCTCTCCCATTTGAGGGATTATTTTTTAGTTTGTTGATTGATTTTTCCATATTTTACAAGGTTTGGATGAGTGTTTGGTTTTCCTTTTCTAACCCTTTATTTTGGTTCATAAGGGTTTGGTTGGTTTGTTACATAAAAGCCCTTAGTTCATTGGACAATTGTTCAACCATGGATCCCTTTTATCAGTGGGCTTGCATTCACCAGTGTACATGATGGTAGGATTATGCTCTAATACCAATAGTAATGTCCCCTTGTTAAACTTATCCTAAGAACATAAAATGCACTAGTTAGGACATATAATTTATTTTATGGTGTAGGAGCACCTAAAACACATATTTGCAAAATTCATCAAATGAAGGTTGGATATAGGTTGGTCTAGGAATTATGGGGTAAATTGAGTCTTTCATGTTAATAAAGGTCTAATAAGACAATTTTTAATGTATTTGGGGGTTCTAGTATTAGTTTGGTTCAAAAGTTGCATTATGATGTAATAATTGTCAATAAATTGTCAAATAGTGCAAAATTAAGGGATGTGAAGAGTCTAACTAGTTGAATGGTTGGTTATTGGAATTTCATGGTTGGTTTTAGTGTCTGAAATGCTTATAAGGCCTCTTGAAGGCTTGAACAAGGTTGGTTGTTTCATTTTGAAGGAGAAAATTAATCCAAAAGCTTTGTTTTCAGTTATTTTCTAAGTTTTTCCTCCATATTCAACTTGTGTACGGGTCCGTACAATAGGGTTTTGTATCAAAATGATTGGTACCTATTTAAGTTCTTTCTTACCATCATTTTGAATTGGTTCTTGTGGAATAACATTGTATTTTAAAGCCATTTGGTGGTTGTTATTGAAGTCTGGTCTGAAAACAGGGGTGTTGGGTTTGAGGCTCAAAATGATTTGAAAGGGTCATTCCACCTTTCTGTAAATGTTGTTTCTTGATGGAATGGACCTCTATAATGTAGGGATAGATATAGGAATAAAATAATTGGTTTGGTGAGGGTTTTGAGAGAGATCTCCACATTGCCCTGTTGTGAAACCCTTATTTTGTGCCTTTTGGGTAAGGCTAGAGAGTGAGTTTATGTGAGGTTGAGTGATAACAGGTTGTAACCTTTTGGAAATTGTTTGATCAAGTGTAATTGAAGGCGTCTTGAAGGTATAAGTGGTTGGAGAAGGTCAGTTGGGTGAGAAAGAGTGAAACCCTAGTTGGAAGGGGTAAAAACTAGGGAAAATTGGTGAGTTTTCAAAGGAAGTGTGTGTGAATGAAAGGGGCAGTATAATAGGGTGATGAAATAAGCTTGAGCAGGAAAAAATAGGAAGGAATGAAATGGTTTCAGGTTTGAGAGAGGTCAGGGCATGCAAGATTCAATAAACCCTCACTGGGAAAAGCTAATGAAGGCCTAGAACCTAGGGTCTATTGATGTAATGGTTTTATGGGGAGTCCCTTATTTGAAATATGTTGGATTGGGCTATTTGAGGTCTGTTGAAGGTAAGGGAAGTGGTTTTGTGAGACGGTGAGGAGTTTGGAATAGGTGTCCTTTGCAAAAGTGACCTGATTGTGGTCTTGTAACAACGTAGTAGCAAGAATTTGGTGGATGTGTTCCAAAGAAATCATTATTGGTTTTCATATATGTTGTGTAACTTGGAAATGGGTATGTGAATCCATGTTTTGTTTGTGGAAGTGTTTTGGGAAGTTTGTATGATAAGTCCCTATAACAGCGTAGGTAGGGCTACTAGGAGTTTGGACAGTCAACAAAGGAAGAATCCATAAATGAAGGTTCTAATGTGGTGTTAGTGTTTTGGATGGTGGAGTTGAGTTTCTTTGGCCATCTTAATCTTGTTAGATGCCTGAAAAGATGAAGGAAAAGGTTTGGGGTTAGGTTTGCAAGTTTGGACCATATGTGCCTAGTTGCATTGTGAATGCTTGAGTGAGGTTGTTAGCCAAGTTGAGAAAATCATTGAGAAGTTTGACATCAGACCAGGGTTCATTCCCTGAGTTGGCATCAAAGTGGTATCAGAGCTAGCAAGTAGATTCTTGAAGGAGATTTTCATAACAAGATAGTTGGAAGATGAAGAATCAAGTCAACATGGCATTGGAAATCATAGGAGCAACACAAAGGAATGCAATTTTCGAGACCAGATGCAAATGTCAAGGTAAGGTATGCATTGTGATGGTTGATTCAAGTAGTTTAGACAATTTGATCTCTCAAAAAATGGCAGATAAGTTGCGATTAGAAAAGATACCCCATGAGTCACCCTATTCAGTTTCTTGGGTGAATGGTGAACATGTTTTGATGGTTAAAGAGCAAGTTTGGGTTGAGTTCCACATAGGTGCATATAGAGACAAAATTTTGTGTGATATAGTGCCTATGAATGTGTGCCATCTCTTGTTAGGAATGTCATGGGTGTATGATAGATTTTCTTTATATAATGGAAGGGAGAATAGTTATGAGATAAAAAATGATGGTGTGACTTTTACCTTGGTTCCTTTGATGGAAAAAAATGAGAAACGGGGCAGGACAAAGAATATATTGTTGTGGGGTAGTAAAGTGCTCATGAGGCATGAGAAAAGCAAAAAAAATGAAGCAGCTACTACAAGGAGAGCAAGTGTTGATAAGGCAAGCATTGGCAGGGATGCTACATTGAAAGAGAAACAAGATGATAGATGGACAAAGGAAGTTGAGATAGTAAAGACAAAGGGTGAAAGGAATCTGAAGGTTCAAAACAAGTTTGCAAAAGATGATGAAGATAAGAAAGGGACTGAGTTGTGTCGAGCAAAGGCAAAGGAAGCTGAGAAACAAACAAGAAATGTCAAGGCAGCAAAGGACAGGTCTGATACAGAGGTTGGTGAAAAATGAAAACTTGGGACTGAGTTACTACAAAGAGAAAGAGATATGAGTGTGGAAGAGTTTCCTAGGAGAAGGCAAGAGTGGCCTAGTAAGGTTAGTAAAGAGGAAATGCAATGTCCACTGGAAGGACAAAGAGATGGAAAGCAGCAAGAGACTGATAATGGTAAAGATGAGTTGTAGCAGGGGTGTGTTGGTAAAGAGGATGGAAGATCTAATGTCAAAAAGATCTTGAAAGTTGAAAGTATGAAGGAAGAGAGAGTGGATACAGTCAAGATAGGTGAGAAGGTTGGAGAAAGCCATGAAAGGCTTGAAAATGGTGAGAATATCATGATTGGGGTAGTATTGTGTCCCTTGGAGATAGAGGAAAGTGATGGTCAGTCAAGTACTACAAACACAGTGGATTGTATGTCAAAATGTACAGAGGTAACTGAGGTAGCAAGACTGATACAAAATCTGAAGGTGAAGGAACTTGAAAATGCAGAGAAGATCAAGGAAGAAGATGTCTTTGAAGATGTTAAAGAAGAGTTCATGGATGAAGAGAAAGTCAAGATAGAAGAGAAGATAGCGAGTCAAAAAGAATGGCAAATGGCAGTGAGTGAGTTTGTGGAAGAGTGTATAGAGGATGAGGAAGTTACAGTCACCTTGGAAGGTGAAGAAAATAAAGCAAAGTGGATGAGTGAAGTTTCAGTATTGAGAGAAACTAGAGAGGAAGCGTTGATGGTGAGTGGCCTAGTGAAGGCTAGAGAAGAAGAGCATGGTGTTAGGACAGTGGATTGTCCTAGGATGGTAAAAATATTGATGTGGAAATTGTATGCTATTGTGAGAATGGTGCTAAGCATAGAAAACCTGAGAAAGATTATGAAGAGAGGAGTTAAAGGCAGAGGATGAAGGGAGTCCTATGTTACTTCCTAGTGTTGATGATTTTGTTGATGAAAGACAAACCCAAGGTTAAGATGAAAAGTGAAGAACGAAGTGTGGATTGTTTGGAAGTGAATAAACATGATGAGAAAGTTGAGAACAATAGGTTGAGGTGTATGAAAATAGGTCTTAGCATGATGATGCGGGTTCAAAGGGATAATACAAGCAAAGGATTGATGAGCATGGAAAAAACTAAGCCAAAGGTCAAAATGAAGCATCTAAAAGGACAAGGAGCATCAGAGGTTGAAGATCAAGATTTGTTGCAGATAAATACTTCCAAGGGACTTGGAAGAATTTTTAAGCCAGGGTGTATGGTGCAGGAGCACCTAAAACACATATTTGCAAAATTCATCAAATGAAGGTTGGATATAGGTTGGTCTAGGAATTAGGGGGTAAATTGAGTCTTTCATGTTAATAAAGGTCTAATAAGACCACTTTTAATGTATTTGGGGGTTCTAGTATTAGTTTGGTTCAAAAGTTGCATTATGATGTAATAATTGTCAATAAATTGTCAAATAGTGCAAAATTAAGGGATGTGAAAAGTCTAAGTAGTTGAATGGTTGGTTATTGGAATTTCATGGTTGGTTTTTGTGTTTGAAATGCTTATAAGGCCTCTTGAAGGCTTGAACAAGGTTGGTTGTTGCATTTTGAAGGAGAAAATTAATCAAAAAGCTTTGTTTTCAGTTATTTTCTAAGTTTTTCCTCCATATTCAACTTGTGTACGGGTCCATACAATAGGGTTTTGTATTAAAATGATTGGGACCTATTGAAGGTCTATCTTACCATCATTTTGAATTGGTTATTGTGGAATAACATTGTATTTTAAAGCAATTTGGTGGTTGCTATTGAAGTCTGGTCTGAAAATAGGGTTGTTGGGTTTGAGGCTCAAAATGATTTGAAAGGGTCATTCCACCTTTATGTAAATATTGTTTCTTGGTAGAATGGACCTGTATAATGTAGGGATAGATATAGGAATAAAAGAATTGGTTTGGTGAGGGTTTTGAGAGAGATCTCCACACTGCCATGTTGTGAAACCCTTATTTTGTGCCTTTTGGGTAAGGCTAGAGAGTGATTTTATGTGAGGTTGAGTGAGAACAGGTTGTAACCTTTTGGAAATTGTTTGATCAAGTGTAATTGAAGGTGTCTTGAAGATCTGAGCGGTTGGAGAAGGTCAGTTGGGCGAGAAAGAGTGAAACCCTAGTTGGAAGGGGTAAAAACAAGGGAAAATTGGTGAGTTTTCAAAGGAAATGTGTGTGAATGAAGGGGGCGGCATAATAGGGTGATGAAATAAGCTTGAGCAAGCAAAAATAGGAAGGAATGAAATGGTTTTAGGATTAAGAGAGGTCAGGGTATGCAAGATTCAATAAACCTTCATTGTGAAAAGCTAGTGAAGGCTTAGAACCTAGGGTTTATTGGTGTAATGGTTTTATGGGGAGTCCCTTCTCTGAAATCTATTGGATTGGGCTATTTGAGGTATGTTAAAGGTAAGGGAAGTGGTTTTGTGAGAGAGTGAAGAGTTTGGAATAGGGGTCCTTTGCAAAAGTGACCTAATTGTGGTCTTGTAACAACGTAGTAGCAGGAATTTGGTGGATGTGTTCCAAAGAAATCATTATTGGTTTTCATATATGTTGTGTAACTTGGAAATGGGTATGTGAATCCATGTTTTGTTTGTGGAAGTGTTTTGGGAAGTTTGTATGATAAGTCCCTAAAACACCATAGGCAGGGCTACTAGGAGTTTGCACAGTCAACAAAGGAAGAATGCATAAATGAAGGTTCTAATGTGGTGTTAGTGTTTTGAATGGTGGAGTTTACTTTCTTTGGCCATCTTAATCTTGTTAGATGCCTAAAAAGATGAAGGAAAAGGTCTGGGGTTAGGTTTGCAAGTTTGGACCATATGTGCCTAGTTGCATTGTAAATGCTTGAGTGGGGTTGTTAGCCAAGTTGAGAAAATCATTGAGAAGTTTGACATCAGACCAAGGTGCTTTCCCTGAGTCTACATCATTTAACCAACTCATTATTTTGTTTATGATTAGATCATTTCAGATTGCACAGTTTAAGAATAAGACAAGTAAATGCATTATCATCTAGGGCATAAACTAACATAATCAGATTGACTTATTACTCTTGATCGGAATAGGTCTTCGCCTTGTTTCCTCTTTCCTATCCTCATTGGATGGAAGGTTTACTGTGCCAAGGGCACATGCACGGTCTCTAATTGGACTCCCTCAAGGTTTCCTACATGTCTTGGGACCATCCATCAATGGACTGATTTACCAGCCTTTCTGCCCACACTCCCTATCCTTGTTGAGTGCTAGCAAAAGGGGATTCTGGTTTGAAGTCTATTCTTCAAGGTAATGTCATAATAGCTCAATGAGACACAACAATTGTTGTAAGCAACATTATTGTGGCTTTGACAAATAAAATTCAAAAATCTGCACATTGACTTAAATTGTATAGTAAACTCAATAAATTGACATTTATGTTTATTGCTTGCACATCTAGTATGTAGGTGATTCTCATAATATATTTGATGGGATTTACAGTCTATCACAGATACAGCCATTGGTTTTGATATGCTATGAAACAATGACTATGCTGAATTCATTATCATGAAGATTTGACTTTATTTCTGAACCTAATAGATTGGTAAATATATATTTATTGATTTCCAATGCAGCAAGAAGTAACATAATGCTTTCATATTTAATATTGTATTGGAGTACTTAATAAATTAACATGTGAGTATTTATTGATTGCAATGGTCTTTTAATTTGCATCTGCTGTCATGAGATATCTGATTAAATCTACAAGACACCACAGATTTATACCCATTGATATTGATTGAATTAAAATCTGAGATGGGTGCTTATTGCAAGCAACTGTCTTATAGGCTAGTATTTGATTTTACAACTCTCCAAGATATGCCATTTAGTTTGAGGGTACTTACTTCTGTGCTTTAGTCGCGCCTTCCTGAGCCAATACCTTATGCGTTATTCCCAGATGGTATCCAGGACTCACTTTGATTCTTCTCTGTTTCTTTCTTTCTACGCGAGTATATGCTATTTCTAATGCCCGATTGGGATCTCCTTTTAAATGCCTATAGAGGCGTAACTTTTGCTACTGCTCTTTCAGGGGAGTCACGTCCCTCCTAAGGTCGTACCTTTTGGTAACCAGCTCGATCCAAAACAAATACCGCTTAGCTTAGTTTATTCTGTTTGTATAATTACATAGAATTATCGAATTCTTAAGGATAAAAATAAAACATTTCATTCTAGCTTAATTATTAGATTCATGAATAACAATTTGCATAAGGCTTACAGAAGTTATAAGAACAATTTAGAGTTGTCACTTTTCTTTAGCATATTCATAATTCTCGAGGGTTATGTCATCAATACAAGCTATGACTTAGTTTACAAATGGAGCATGTACTAGTATTATTGATGAGAGGCCAAATAACTTTCAGTGTTATAATTATATCTTTGTAGGATAGGAGTAGTTTAGTTTCTTCACTAATCTCATGATCTAGTGGTATAATCTACACCTAATACTGTGTAGTCTAAAACTATTATTTGTATGGGATCATGATGGTATGTCTAGAACCTTGTTCATGTGTATGCGCAACTCAAAGGAACTCATTTCTATGAATGCTTGAAATTAATGTTATCTTATATTACATGTGAAAATAGTTTATTATTATTTTGGTTTAGAGGTATTGTGATTCATGTTGTAGTAGTTACATGTTCTATCTTAGTTTAGAGGTATTGTGATTCATGTTGTAGTAGTTACATGTTCTTTAATGGAGTAAATAATCTTGGGGTTCATCATAAAAATTAGGTATAATTAACCATTATTTACCCATAAAAATTAGGTGTAATTAACCATTACTTAGTTGTTTGTTCTTTCATTTATCATTACTTAGTTGCTCATTCTTTCATTTATCTTTAATTTTAGTTGTTCTTTCTTTCATTTATCTTTAGTTTTATTGGGGTTCATCATAAAAATTAGGTGTAATTAACCATTACTTAGTTATTCTTTCTTTCATTTGTCTTCAGTTTTAGTTGTTCTTTCTTTCATTTATCTTTAGTTTTATTGTTTATGAGATCTCTAGGAACACCCTCTTCAAATAAATGATCTCAAATTGAAGGAGTTTTTATCCACTCTATTTGAATTCTATCAATGAGTTCCAACCCTATTCCTAAGGTGGCGTGGTGTGTTTCCTAGCCTTGAGTATGGGTTGTACATCTAAAGAATGTGAAGATAATATTGGAAGAGACACAACTTTCAATTTTGATGTCTTATGATGATTATATCATACCTAGACCTCTATATTTATAAATTTTACTACCATGGGTCTAGATGGTTCAATAAATTCCTCTAAAATTGGCTTCAAAGTTTTTCTAAATAAATTCCTCTAAAATTGGCTTCAAAGTTTTTCTAAATAAGTAATGTGATATGGGCAAATAAGATAAGTAATGTGATATGGGTAGATAAAAGGAATTGTTCTATCCTTTGTCCATGCATTTGAGTAAGCAAATTGAATTTTATTAATGCATGTAAATATTCTTGTGTCCAATCTAATTTACTCTAGCGTATTATTCTCAAGACTTTTTCTTTCCATTGGCATCTATGAATTAGATCATTCATGTTGTTAACTTATGACATGTGGCCCTTTTGTACCTCATTGGCTGACCCATTCATGCACCTGACTAGTCACCAATCCAAGATCATGTAAACTTGTATACTCACCCTCTACAAAGTTAGTTTAATCCATGTCAACAATTAAACACAATCAAATAAATAATTTAAATGAGTAAAATATTAATCCTAAACTATTAGTCTACATCCATATAAAGTCGTATACTCACCCTCTACAAAGTTAGTTTAATCCATGTCAACAATTAAACACAATCAAATAAATAATTTAAACGAGTAAAATATTAATCCTAAACTGTTAGTCTACATCCATATTGTAAACTATTAGTCAAAGACATGGTCCAAACTTATTATGATATTAATATTCTGAATTAAATAATTATGAACATATTCAATAACAAGTTTAAATCATTTACATTTTCATAAGCTCCTATAGTTGTAATGATTTATGTAATTGTCTTAGTTGCTAAGATGGATTAGTTGATGCATAAGTGATTATTCTACTAAAGATTCATTAGTAGATGTTGATGAAGTCACTCACATCCAGAAGCTAATCAAGTGTGCTTCAAGAATTTTCAAAACTTTAAACTAGTAATTAGGTAGTTTTCGAAGGATTTGCCAAACTCTGAATCTCCGAAGATAACTAGAGTCAGAACTGTTTGATGCCTAGACTCAGAACTGGACTTTGACAATGCATGGCATACAAGAACCCCAAATTGCATGACCGTCAAAGGCTAAGACGCGTCGTAACATGTAGATATATGTGAACAATAAATTCTAATAATGGAAAAAAAAACATTCGAAGAATTGATATTTGAAATAGATCGACGAGCATGCATTATCCTTTTGCATGAAGAAAACATGTAATATATAAATAGAAGATACCTCTATATTACATTTTGTACGCTGAGCATTTCCTTAAGATACTTTTGTACATTTTGTACGCTGAGCATTTCATTTTGATGCAAGGAGAGAACTGGTATCTTCCACAGGGACATGGCTGAGGAAAATAAGTGGCAGACATGTGCTGGTAAGCGAATCAGATTTGTTGTGAAGGGCCACACTGATATCTTCCACAGGGACATGGCTGAGGAAAAGAAGTGGCAGACATTTGCTGGTAAGTGAATCAGATTTGTTGTGAAGGGCCCTAAGCCACCACCTCCTGATGATATAATTTCAGCTGAAGAAAGTGTTCCTGCACCAGAAGATGCACAGCCTGATAAATCAGGTAAGATCTGCTCTCCTGCTGAAAACACCAAACAGTTAACATTAGAGGCAGATGTTCGCAGATGTGGGCTCAACGATCAGGAAGAAATTGATAGAAAATACAAGAAGAGAAAAATGGGTGCAACAAGCAATGAGGTGAACACGGCCAAAGGCACAAGGATAATTATTATGAGGCCTCTGGTAAAACAACAAGGCTCATGTTCCAGGAGGTTTGACAGAATCTTCAGCAAGCTCAGGGTACATAATAAAAAGAAGACAGCCGTATTTCAGAATAATAGATATATTTTGTAGCTCCGATCAAGAACTTATTAGAGTGAGGAGGACGGCAAAGATCCAACAAAGAATGAGTTTCAACTACTGGAGCATATGTGAACATTTTTATTTGGTATTTTTATAAATTAGATATAAAGAACCTAGAAATATTCAAATAGGTTTGCAATTGAGACAGGCCTACAGTTTTAGAAGAGGAAAGGCCTATTAATGTAAAGGGCTTCTATGAGGGAGCATACTATTACAGTGTATGCAGTGAAAAGCTATGTATATCTTTACATTGTAATATATGCGAAAAAATTATTTTTGCAAATATTAAGTTCTTTCTGCTCATCTGTCAATTAATTTACTGTTAACTTAAGGATGTGATTCGTTTTGGTCTCCACACATTGCCGCATACCAAACATTCTACCCATATTAATTGCTATTTTATAATATTACTGAATCAATATCAACTTAATAACGAGCCAGAACAACATTTATAATAAATTAAGTCTATCAAGTAAATCATTTGAATGAATATCTATTTGTTCTAGAGGTACAAAGATGTACATAGAAAGTACTTTGATTACTGTCCTCAACACGGGTTCTGGTTGTTGACCTATATTTAACATCATGATCACATCCATGGCTATGATTATGAGACCTAAATTTGTTAAACTTTTAAGTGGCTGAATTCTTATCATATTAGTTTCCCATTATATTTCATCAAGTTTCACTGTCATAGCAAAATCAAAGACTATATTTGAGAACATCCATCTCAAAATTCTTCACACCAATATCTAAAAGGGATCACTTTTTTAAAACCCATTACTATATTTGAGGATCTTGCAGGAACAATTACATCTTTAGACTTTAAGTTTTATATTGAACCAGGTTCATAGGTTATTGTAAATATGATTGGCATCATGTTTCGAGAAGATTCAGATGATATAGGAGACTTAATAATTTTAGCCCATCGTCTCATTACATAGAAGGGGAAGTGTATCACATTGTCTAAGGTGATTTAGAGATTTTGTCATCAAAATACATTGATGCTCGTAGATGGGTAATGGAAGTATGCACAACATTCATGAAAGTGACAACCCAATAAGATGAACCTTATGGGAGCGTTCTTAAGTTTAACTTGAATTAAGAAAGCCTTGGCACGCCCTTGTGCATTCGCACCAGTAGATTTATGTTAATCTCATCTCCACGATTGCTAATGCAGAATAGTAGATATCTTAACTTCCGCTTCCCCTTTCTAAAGCTCCACTAAGATCTTCCAACATTATGTGTGTGGACACGAGTAGTTTCGTGATGATCCAACCCCTTTATTAAGTGAAAGGAATATGTGCTACCCATGCATGACGTAGTATTCTTGCTCTAGAATTCAGCAATACTATAGGAATCCAGCATAGCTAGATCTCAGATATTACTGTATGCCTAACTGCGCCCTAACAAGGTGGTTCCCTCCTACCACAACACGCGTCCATTTATCCATTTGTAGATGGCACCACTTGCATATCTCACAGAGTACGGAGGTTTCTTCCTTCTGCACTACTTGCCAAAGTAAAACCTAACCTACCATTATAGAATTTTATCCCCATCGCAACAACTGAAGTTGGGTAGGGGTCGACGGTGCAGGTTATTCAAGTTCGATCTGTAGACCTGAAATGAGGGGCTGAGATGGGGCTGTTATATTGTCAACCTCTGGGTGGCTGCAAGCTACAGGGAATGGGCGAGGAGTTACCTGGGCGCTACAAGTTGTAGCTTGGATAGAAGGGCTCCACACAAGAGTGAAGAAATTTGTTGCAGGCCGACCAGGAATACATAAATATATCGACTTTTGTTTATTCTAACTATTTTTGATTAAACAGGTGGTGGAGTTTAAGCTTTACGGGAAAGCATGAATCTATGAAGCAGCGCAGATCTGGGAAGGAGAAAAAAAAAAAAATGTCTCTTCCCTGTGCGTGTGTACAAGACAGAACCATGATGCCTTTGTCATTTTATTTTATTTTATTGTTTTATTCTGTTTTGTTTGGTGTGTCTGTGTGCAGGGGAATATGGAGAGTTGGGATCTTCATAAAGTCAGCCCCAGAATTCTTATCACTTTATCTATATTCTGTTTTAAAACTCTCTTTCTGTTTCTTATCAACGTTTAATTTGGCCAAAAACTTCAATTTTGTAAACAGAGGATGCTCTAAATATTCTGAAATCTTGATTCAAAAAAATATATAAAGAATGTCGATTTAAAAACATAAGGAAACACAGTGAGGTTCCCTGTTCATGCTATTATTATTTTTTCCCCTTATTTTACTTTTTTTTGAAATGTCACAAACCCTCATAACTACTGATTCATCGTTTTGGACTTCTTCCAAATTTATTCCAGACCAAAATAAAAAATACTAGACTACCAAGAAAACAACCTACTTCTTACCCTTCATGATCCCAAATAAAAGAAAATGTCCATCCATCCTTCTTCATAAGCCTGCACCATTCTCTAACAAGTCTTTAGCTATTTTTTTTTCTAAGCACACAGAACCCTTAAAGTTACAGGCTGCAATGAGTGACAGAACACACCCATCTGCAAATCCCACCTGCAAATGAGTAACAGAACAAACCCATCTACATATCCCACGTACATAAAATAATGTCTGAAACTGAAAAACCAATGGGGCCATCCACTCTTTCCTCCCAATCATAATGGTTCGTCAAGCCTGAAGGCTCTGACCATACCCCCGAGCCGAGAAAACCCACAAAGGCCTTAGGAAACTATACATGTACCCTAACATAATTAAAAAGAAAAATTGAGCAGTAATATTCGAGTTAAATTTTTGGGCATTACAACCATGCTTGTGAATGATTTTGGGTGGCATTTTTTTCCTGTAAAAAGTAAGACAGAGTCGGAACTGGACTTGACAAGTTTAGACGTTATAAAAACAAAATGGAAAGCAAAAGGAGGAAACCCCTGGCGCAGAAGAGCCCCAATATGTGAATTGGAAGAACCAGAGAAGCCGGCATGCTTTTGCTTGTGCTTTGTTGGTTGTTATAAAGGGAATGGTAGGTTAAAATAGAAAGATTGCTGAGGGAGGAAATAATGTTTCCATTCAGGTTATTGTATGAAAGATGAAGGTATGTAAGGCGGGTGAGCAAACAAAGGCAAGGGATAATCATCCCACTAAAGCTATTTTGATATAAATCTACAGAGGGATTTCCCTAACAGGAAAGAATTGTACCTGTTACTCCAGATGTACTCACTGATGTGAGAAAACGAAGATGGCACAGGCTCTCAGATATCACACCTTGATTGAAGAAAAGGTCTGCATAAACAGAGACAACGAGGTGCAACGGTCTGTAACATTTACCCACCAACTGAGAGTCATTCAAAGCCGCTTTGAAGCGAAGGAGAGCTTCTGGACATCTTTTGGATACAAATGAATTGTAAATGAGATGGAGGAAAATGCAGTTTGTTGTTTGGGTGGTAAATGCCTTGTATAACTTAGCTTTCCCTACATAACAACCCACTCATACCTGTTATGACTTGTCTGGCTGATGTGTTAAAATGCAGGATGTTGCAAAGGGAGCCAGCCAGTGTGGCAGAGAAGGACGTAGTGCAGCATGAGAGATTAAATGATGAAAAAGCATTTGGCATATGTGGTGAGAGACGTGGCAGAAAGTTACAAGAGGGCTCGACTCCCATGGAGCATTAAATGACACAAGGCTATAATTTTATTAAAAATTAATTACTTGTTTGAGTTTATATGTTTTGAAGCCAGTAAGAAATACGTATTGCATGGGAGACGAGTCCATATTGGAGCAAGGTTCAATAGTGGGAAGTGGTCCTTAGTGAGCCCCATGGAGGAGCACCTTAATATCCAATTGCAAAACACCTTTTATCCATAAAGTACACAAATTAACAAATCATGTGATGCCACATCAGCGCATCAATAACACATGACTTAGTGCACCACTATCAGTCTCACTTTTTTTTTGGGCCTTTTTGGAGGCAAAGGCTATCCAGCGCCCAAAACAGTGTCAGGTACTTTTGTTTTGTTTTAGGTGCCATTTACTTTTTTTAATGATTTTATATTCTTCTTTTTAGCTGTTTAGTTTTAAGTTTCCAAATTAAATGTGTATATAATTTTCATTTTAGATTTGTTTTTTTTTTAAGTATAGGCTAATATAAATTATAAATATATTATAGACTATGCATTAAAAATATAATGTAATAAATATATATAATATTTTTATATAAATATACAATATATTATAGATTGATATAATAATATTATAAATTAAATAATTATGTATTTTAATATAATGTTTATATATTATATATTATTAGAATATTATGTTTATTTTGTAAATATATTATAGAATATGTAATGTTATATATTAAAAATATAATGTAATAAATAAAATATAAATATAATATAGAAAAAATACCTAAATTTATATATAACATTACATATTCTATAATATATTTACCACAAATATATGTTACATTATTTTATTAGAAAAAATCCTAAATATATGTAATAAATATATTGTAAAATTATATATATTTAAAATATATTTATAAATTTAGGTTTTTTATATTTATATTTAAAATATATTTATATATTTAGGTTTTTTTCTATTTATATTTATATAAAAATATTACATATATTTATTACATATATTTTAGGTTTTTTTCTAATAAAATAATGTAATAAATATATTGTAAAAAAACCTAAATATATTATAGAGTATGTAATGTTATATATAAATTTAGGTTTTTTTATATATTATATTTATATTTTATTTATTACATTATATTTTTAATAAATAACATTACATATTCTATAATATATTTACAAAATAAACATAATATTCTAATAATATATAATATATAAACATTATATTAAAATATATAATTATTTAATTTATAATATTATTATATCAATCTATAATATATTCTAATATAATATATTGTATATTTATATAAAAATATTATATATATTTATTACATTATATTTTTAATGCATAATCTATAATATATTTAAATATTATATTAGCCTATACTTAAAGAAAAAAACACAAATCTAAAATAAAAAATTATATACACATTTTATTTGGAAACTTAAAACTAAATAGCTAAAAAAAAGAATATAAAATCATTAAAAAAAAGTAAGTGGCACCTAAAACAAAAAAAGTACCTGCAGCACACGACTAGTTTGCATGAATGATCCCATACCCCATGCTGTTTTGGGGGCTGGATAGCCTTTGCCCTTTTTGGATACCTCAACAAAATAAATTGTTGTACAAAATTGGGAGTGATTTGAAATTTTCACGTAGGATTTTGAGAAACATGAAGTTAGGGTGCTCCACTATAGGCTCCTCCCCCCTAAGGCACGACATTGTCTATAGAGGCAACAATTTCTACCGGGGCATCCATGCATGGCATGGATGCTGCCTCCCTTGTTTCTCTTGCCCTCTGTGCAACACAAACCTGTCCTCCTACAACTAACAGTTAAATAATTCTTTTGTGATGTGTTTTGCCATGCTCCAGTTTTGGGGTTTGTGCCGCCACCCATCTCTATAATATATAATATTAAAATCATATAAGTTACGGGGCTGGAAACTTTTACAGTTTTTTTTAAATTTTTAAATTTTTTAAATTTTTTTATTTTTATTAGCATTTCTATCTATATTATTTATTATAATTTTTATATACATAGAATTAACATTTGTATTTATATTAAATTTTAAAAACAAAAAATAATATTTACATTTTTATCTTTTATTTTTAAAAATTTATTTATTTTATTGTGGAAAATCTTTTGTCTTTCTTATGATATATTATTGAGTAATCACAAATGTTGATTAAAAAAACATAGTCAAATTTTTTTTAAATAGACTTTAAAATTTACATTCACAATTTTAGATGATATATATTTACAATTTTGAATGATAAAAATAGACTTTAAAATTTAATGATTATTGATTTTAGTTAATGAAATTGACTTAACAGTTTTAAAAAAATTAATAAGAAATTTAATAAAAATGCTTATAAAACCTTTTAACTAAGTTAAACAAATATTATGAAAGTTAATTTACAAAGTTAGTTTTCAATCAAAATTAGTTTTCTATTGTTATTTTTTAAAATAAATTAGTTTACAAAATATTATATGATTGGGAAGCTTTTTAAGTGGATTTTTTTTTTGAAAATCTAATAACTAAGATATATCTAAAATAAAATAAAGTTGAAAATCTAAAATAAAGGAAAAGGTGCCAAAATATTATCTAAATATAGATAGATAATATTGTAAAGATTTATATACATAAATTATATAAAATTTATTATATTTTTATTCTATTAAATTAATAAACAAAATTATTTATCAAACATCAAACATAAATCTAGTGTATAAAAGTGTATATCTAAAAAATATAACTTTTTTTAATGATAAATAATTTTGTTTATTAAATTAATTAAATAAAAATATATTAAATTTTCTATAATTTATGTATATAAATCTTTATAATATTATCTATCTATATTTAATATTTCTAAGAGATTAATAATTGTATGTATATCAAGATATCTTTTAAATATCTTAATAAAAATATTTTACGAAGTTAAATTTTCAACTTTCCTTTTTCACCTGCAAAGACACCAACCTAATATCATGCATCAAAGACACCAACCTAAAATAAATTAAGATATACACTTTTATACACTAGAAAAAATGACCAACCTAAAATAATATAAAACTCGAAAAAAACGTTAGGATATACACTTGTATACTCTACAATTAATTAAAGATTACCCTTATTAATAACTTGTTGCTAATAATTATGATATATTTCATATTTTTAAGAATGTATTTATGTTTGATAAATAATTTTGTTTATTAATTTAATAAAATAAAAAATATATTAAATTTTGTATAATTCATGTATATAAATTTTTAAAGTATTATCTATCTATATTTAACATTTCTAAGTTATTAATAATTCTATGTATATCAAATATTCTTTTAATATCTTAATAAAAAATATTTTACTAACTTAAATTTTCAACTTTCCTTTTCCACTGGAAAAGACACCAACCTATTATCATGCATCAAAGACACAATCTTAAAATAATGTAAAACTAGAAAAAAACATTAAGATATACACTTTTATAATCTACAATTAATTAAAGATTACCTTTATTAATAATTTGTTGTATTTATGTTTGATAAATAATTTTGTTTATTAATTTAATAAAATAAAAATATATTAAATTTTATATAATTTATATATATAAATCTATATAATATTATCTATTTATATTTAACATTTCTAAGTTATTAACATTTCTTATCTTAAAGATTGTTAAATTAATATTATAAAATTATTAATTACCTAGAAATGTTAAATATCTTAATGTTAAATATTAATTTTTTGTTTGTAAAATATAATATAGATAGAAATGTTAATAACAAAAAAAATTAAATTTTAAAAAATAAAAGATTAAAAAGAAAATCTATTAAAGCTTCAACCCCATAACTTATATGTTTTTAATATTATATATTATGGAGGTGGGCAGCGGCACAAACCCCAAAAATGAAGCATGGCAAAACACAGCACAGAAGAATTATTTCAACCATCAGTTGTAGGAGAACAGGTTTGTGTTGCAGGGGAGGTGAGAGAAACTGGGGAGGTAGCATCCATGGGATGCATCCATGCCCCGATAGAAATTATTGCCTCTATAGACAGTGCCCTCCCCTAATGGGTATCTATTGAATTGTGAGGGTCATAGCCTCTAAGTAAATTCAAGAATGGAGGTTAAGAATTATAGACAAACATATAATAAAATTTTAGGATGATGATTCAATAGTGATGTAACAATATTCCACTAGACTCATCTTATTCCTTAATGATTTCTAAATAGTACTTGCTCATTCCTATTTTTTAAAAATAAATTAAGATTAATATTTAAATAAATTATCCTAACATACAATTTGAAATCATTAAGCATTTTAGTCAACTCATAAATAATTAAAATAAAAAAAACAATAAGATTTGAAATATAAAAAGTAATAAAAAGTGAGTTCCTTAAGTGAGCTTCTCATTAATGGGTAGTAGAATGAATGACATTTTCTTTACACATACAACTGTTATTTCATACTAAATATGAATACAAATTGTAAATTAAAACTCACATCATATTGTTGCTAATGGTTCTCTAAGCATTTGAACTATGACATTATGGTCTCAATTAATGGTTCCTACTATATTTTGAAGAGTTAAATGGTATTTATGGATACAAGTGCAATTGTTATATTTTTAAGAATTAATAAGAGATATTATATTTCCATGGTTCCTAATAGTGAACAAGAGTACTTCTAGATGTTAATTATGTAAGTTGTTTTATACATCAACATTTCATATCGCACTCCATGATTCATTCTCTTGTTTTTTATGATAGATTATGGAACATGAATTGAAACATTGGTGTATAAAAACCTCACATGATTAACATTCATAAGAGCTCTTGATTATTTTAAAGATTGCAAAAGACTTGTATAGTTATATTTTGAAGACTATTTATGCCCATTTTCATTTAAAGGACATATTTAGAATTAACAAATTTTAAAATCTTTTGTGTAGTGGGAAAGCAACTAGGCCAAATGGCATATGTTAAGTTGGTATATTGCATAGTAAAATGAATAGCTACCTTTATTATGGTTGTTTAGATAAGAGCTTAAAATTATTGGATTAGATGTTATCATTAAATTCATTATTTTTTTGTATTGAGTTTTTTTTTGTTAAATTACAAATAATAAAAAGCTTATTTTTCGAATAGATTGTTTTTTTAATCTTATTACTGTTTGGTTTTTTTTATGACCATTGTGGTTTTTTTATTGAATGCTGTATTGGGTTTAAGTCATTGTTGATAATTTATTTCAAATTGATTTCTATTATTCTTGCAAGTGAAATTAATGTGTTTACATTAGTAGGGAAGCTATTTATTAATTCATTAAAAGCGTAAAGCTAGCTAGTTAGAGTATAGCTTCACCAAAGCTAAAGGTTTTGGAAAGTAATAATTTAATTTTCTATATAATTATATAATTAAGATTATGATAAAACATGGTAAATTAGGACTTCATTCAATCCAATATATATGTAGACATCTAAATATTTCTCTAGTGTACCTAGTCCTAATCAACAAAGCACGCCACCTAGACAAGTCCCCTTTGAACCTAATGTATCCCACTTAATTAAATAATACTGTTATTTAATTATCCTCCTTGCAATATCACCTCATAATAAATAAATATCATTTCTCCCTATTATCCACCTCAGACATGCCTACAATTAATTTATTATATTATTACTTAATTATATCTATATTCCCTCAACCTATCCCAAGAATAAAGGACACTTAAGATCACTTTTCCTTATGGTTCCAATATTCTCTCCACCAAACCCAAGAATATAGGGCTCCTAAATGCACATGTCCCTTGTCTCTCTCACAGTTACAACCACTTGTCAAAATTAGTAAGTGCATCCTACCAGGTTCACATTCCAACAACCTCCACCTAGACCCTCCATTCTTTCCTTGATCCTATGAAAATCCTCTCAATCATCCTTCATCACTGATCTCATCATTAAATCTCAACCATCCATTGTCTCTCCTAATAGTTACAATTTGAGGCACTCTCTCATGATCCATTTGAGAATCCATCAACTTTGAGCTAAGTATATGCTATCAAATATGGTCTTCAAGAAAAGAAGCATCCACATACCAACAATCACTTGGAGCAAATTATTCAACAATGGAGTCTTCAGCAACATTTATTTTGATTGTTTAAGGTTATGATTAGTTTGCAATATTTTCTTAAGCTCTATATGACGTTTTATCTTGGTTTGAATAGGAAACTTATATTTTAATTTGCTTTCATTTAAATTTTCAAATCATTGTATTATAGTATCTTTCACCTTAACCAAATGAATCCAACAAAAACTTAGAAATAAGATCAATTAAATTCTTTACTAGTAACAAAAATTAAAAATCACACAAATTCGAAACAATCTTTTTACTTAAAAATAAATTACACTAACATAATAAACATTTTACAAAATGTGACTAATTTTTCTACTTAACACATGCTTTGTTACATTTATTAATTTATTTTTTTTATAGAATATTATGCATCAAGATGTGACTCTATGTTTTGATGAGGGTGACTATTCATCTTTGATTTTGATTATGGCATGTATTTCATTTAG
This sequence comes from Sequoia sempervirens, assembly GCA_007258455.2. Lineage (NCBI taxonomy): Eukaryota > Viridiplantae > Streptophyta > Pinopsida > Cupressales > Cupressaceae > Sequoia > Sequoia sempervirens. Next base: position 48,075 of record VDFB02027793.1, on the reverse strand, counting down.
TATGTTTTCATTTAATAATGAATGACATTGAGGACATTGGAAGAAAATAAGAGTCTAGCAAAGAGATTAAATTTTCATATTAAAACAAGTGATGCAATGCATCGTATAGCAAAGAGCTTTTAGGTATATAAAACAAGAACATATGGAATGGAAGAGTATTTGATTTGAGGAGCAAAATACAAAGAGTAGAGTTTGCTTTTGATTACTAGAACTTGTTGGAACAATTGTGCAATAAAATTAAGAAAATATGATACTAAACATTTGTAGGTAATTTATAGTATTATTAATTGTTTGTAAATGAATTTAATTACTTTGTAAGCTAAATTCAAATAATTACTTGAAAAAAAACTAGTTACTTATGTAAGATAAAATTCAACTAATTACTTGAAAATGAATCTACTTACTTAATAATATAAATTCAAACATTTGCTAAGATAAAATTTAACCAATTGGTTTAAAATGAATCTAATTACTTTTGTATTAATACTAGATTACTTTGGAGAAAACATTAAAAAAAAACAGTAAGCTAATTACTAGTTACTATAATTAGTAAATGAACATTGCCTTCACTAAAATAATTTAGACCATGGCTAAATATTAGATGCATTTTCAAATTAGAAAATTAATTAAGTAGTGGTATGAAACTAATTATTTAAATTAAATAAAAACAACTTATTGGTTCAAAATATACTAACTACGACTAAATAATTAAAAAATAAGTGATCATTACTTTGTAAAAATCTATTAATTAATATCAATTTTCTTTTGAATATAAATTAAATCATTCCTAATACTAATTACTATAATTACTAAATGAACATTGCCTTCGGTAAAATAATTTAGACCATAGACAAATATTAGATGCATTTTGAAATTAGAAAATTAATTAAGTAGTGGTAGAAAACTAATTACTTATATTAAAAAAAAATAACTAATTTTTTGAAAATATACTACTAGTAATAAATAATTTAGAAAATAAGTGCTTGTTAGTTTGCAAAAATGTTTTAAATAATACCAATTTTATTTTGAATATAAATTAAATCATTACTAATTATTAAGGAAAGAAAGTTATAAGTTGATAATTTTTGTAAATAAGTACAAATTTTACTTTGCATGAATAAATGATATTAATTAGCTTTTATAATTACACATTGAATTACTTTTGTGAAATAAATTTCCAATGAAATAAATGATTTAGTAGTAATTACAAACTATTTTGTGATTTCACTAACATTAATAAGTTTTAAACTATTTTGAAATGCTTAAAACTCAATTTCCTCTACAAATATTTTATTTTTTGTAACTTAAAATTTGATTAATATTAATCAATGAAAAATAGGCCATAAAAAATCAAGTTCATAGAAATAATAGATTTATAGGTAAACTAGAGGTTCAAATATTAATTAATTGTTTTGCAAATATTAATCCACTTTCATTATCGAGAAGTCACGCCAAAAACAATACGTTGACACTAGTGGTTTGGAGCATTTTCAATACCTCGTAATGTGTAAATGGTGAACAGTTGTAAACGAGAATGCTTCTCTATGCTTTGGTGAATTGCATAGCTTCCAGACGTCAACTGAGTGCATAGATAGTGAGAATGGCAAAGGTGTTACATGTAAACGTGTAAGAATATAGGCCAAGAACAAATTTGTCCTTTGATGAATGCATAAGAATATGGTCTCCAAGTTTTGTGAGGAATGTTGAGATAGAGAGAAATGTTTTATTGTTTAGAAGGAAGAGGACATTTGTTGAAGAACAATTGAATTTTGGAGAAGGAGGTGAGTTGTTATTGCTTTGCAAATTATTAGAGATTGAATGTAGAAGAACTTTGACTATTTGGTAAAACCTAATTCAAAAATCCTACCAGAGTAAGTGCAATAACAACTCACATGCATATTTTATGTATGTCATAAACATGAAATAGTAAAAGCCAAGAAACATACAACATATGGAAAACTAATTGGCCTAAGCAAGGTCTTGTTAACTGTGAATGCATCAAATGCATTTTTTTTAATTTTGTCATATTTTTTTGTGATTTATGTTTATGAATAACATATCATATGTAATTGGTTGTGGCAGTTTTTTAATATTGTCCTTGTAACAGTAACCATTTTTTTGGAATTGGAGTGGAGACAAAGATCTGTAGAGCTGCAAAGACATTTGATTCTTGAGGCAGCAAGTGGAAGGTCAGAGTATTGAATGTTTTTTCATGTTTGTTTCCAATGAAGTTTGATTCTTCAAATGTGTGGGAAAATTATGCAAATTGTTTGAATTTGTCTAATTTTTTCCCATAAGCAAGTGACCTTTGCAATCGTTCAACTACAATAATGTTGTAGTCAAAGATGTGCATAATTGCAGTTGGGACAATTTCCACACATTGATTGAATAATCTTGCAAAATATATAGTGACTTCCTAATTTGGTAATATACTTTAACAAAAATGAATAATAGGCCTACTCCAATTAATAGAGAAAGAGATAAATTGTTAATCTCTTATTTTCAAATGAAACCATTGCAATAGTAACCTATTTGTTGGCCTCAGCTGCTCCATGTCATATGTCATTTACTATAGTTATTTGTACAATTAGCCTTTATAGCAGTAAACAATGCTTGTAGTCATAGCAGGACAGAAGTACTGATACAAGGACAAGGGTTGTTACTCAAGTGACTTTGTAGAATGAATATAGTTGCAACAAGTTACTATTGCAATCGTTGAGTTCACTTTTGACACTGAAATTGTTTCAAGCAAACTTGGAGAATAAAAAGACCGTTTCAATGGGGGACTACGCACTCTTGGAATTGGGGCAGGTCACTATTGGAATTGTATGATGTGCATTGGATATGGGACATGTGTCGATCAATCTATAGCTATTGCATTAAATGACTTGACAATGTAGAAGACCTTGTTCAAATTATTCTTTGTATAAATTCCAAAGGAAACAATTACATATATCCAACATTGTAACCTTTGTCAAAAAAAGCAATGCTGCATGCATGAAATTGGTGAAAATGTTTACTACTGTAGGAGCGGAGTAGGATGGGGACATTTGTCCCATGTCTATAAGAAAGAGCAACAAAACCAATGAAAAAAGGCATAGTAATTAATACAAACTTTATTGTAAGAGCTAACAACATATTTAATAACAATTAACAAAGTCTTGGTAAGTTGTAAGAATTGGTTTAGAAAATCTTGTTTACAGGATTTGTAGATTCAACTAGATGTTGTTACACGTCTACATGTAAGAGTCATACTATTTTGAGCATTGATGCATTTGGTTCATCTGTACGATTTGTGGAGGACATGAAAGCATAGAGAAGCATTGTTGTTTAGGAATGGTGCCTTTGATTAACAACAACATGCCATGTTTGTCAACAAATTATTAGGTCTTGTTTCCTTGCACATATTGCATGTATTGATTAAATATTTTTCACAATATATAATGTCTCCCTATTTTCCTAATTTACTTGAACGAGAATGAATAATAGTCCTACTACAACCAATAGAAAAAGAAATAAATTATAATTTTCAAACACATAAAATATGTTGAAAAAAAAATTCAGCAAATGCAATTGTAAAAGTTCCTATTGCATTACCTATGTTTTGTTATAAAGTGAATGCTATTGCTTATTGATTTATCCACAAAAACTTAGTAAGTGGGAAAGTAGCCCAAAGAGAACTCAATCAAGTATGAATTGAATCTTTCATGTCTGAAATCTATCATTCATGTTTTTTTCTATTGCATGGAGTAGGTTTGGTACTCTTCTTTGTGTAAGCAAATAAGAGAAATAGAAACACATTATAAAATTTGTCAAAAAAATTTGATTGGCCAACCAAGTGCATGTCAAATTGAAATGCAATTATTGCAATAGTAACTTTCCCTTTAAAAACATGTATGTTTCATATTGCTAATATATTGCATAGTAAAAACGTGTAACAGTGGAGTTTAATCTATTTAAATGGTGATATAAGAAAATAAAGTATTGTCTAGCATATAATAGAAAAACATGTTCATTGTAAAATAAAAGCAGGAAGAAGTTTTTAGTCACAGAACATGAGATATAGTAATATAGGCAAAAGAGCCAAGAAGAAAAGCATAACAAAAACGAGGAATGCAGGTTCATGCAATGGCAGGTAGTCTTTCAGTTGCTTTTGCTTCTTCGTCACCTGCAATGTCATTATTATGGTTAGTATGAAAGCTAGTTTTTTTATACAATTTTAAATATTTTTAGGAAATTGAAGAGCGATAAGAGTATTTGTATCAATATTGCTTTATACCTTGTTGTGGCATATACTATTTACTCAGTTAGGCAAATGGCTTTTGTGATAATGTTGTTTTGATTGAGGGTGAAATGCCCTTTGGTGACAAAGTCTCGTAGTGCAAATATAATTACTGATTTTCCCTTGATGTAGTTTTCATATTTCATGTCTTGAAGGGCAGGCAAGAGTTGTCACAAGACATTGCTTCAGATTGTACAATGGACTATTTTCTTTTCATTTGTTATGATGATAGCTTTAGGATGAAGTGATTATATGTAGCTGACTTCCTTGTCACATTGGCTACAATGAGCAGTTTCCTGTTAGAGCATGTCGTAGGTGTTGAATTTATATTTTCAATTCAGGAAGAAAGATTCAAATGGATTTGAAAGTGTGTTTGTTGCTTTTAGTGTTCCTAAAACTTAGAACATGTGAACATAGATAGTAAGAAGCGAAAGTTTCATAAATTTTAAATGAAAATGCAAAAATATTTTTAAAAAGTCACCTTGAATGTTGATTACAGCAAAGCAACTAACTTGTCCAATGTTCTCTTGTTATTCAATTTGCAAATAAATGTTGATCGACCCATGTGGAACATGTTTTTTTGATCCGTGATTTTTAGGATATTCTTGAAAAGAAAGGCTGGGGTTTTGTTCCTATGTAGCAGTTCCTCTATTTGCAAGTATTGCTTTTCATGATATGGACATAGTTGCAGCTGCATGGTAATCAGAAAGTTAGTCTTTGTTACATAGAAATTTTATTAAAGACCACAATGCTATAAAAATACGTTAAAATGGATTAGTGGCATATGTTGGTGAGACATTTGTACCTATGCTCTGTCAGATTCTGCTATGCTATCTTTGATATCAATTGAATATAATTGGCTGCCTACTTTTTTAGCGCCAACAACCAAAGCACCTATTGTTCCAATTGGAAATTGATATGTGGCTTCTAGTAATTGGCAGATAGTTTTGTTTGGAATGAAGTAGTAGTCAGTAGAAAAGCGAGGCATGCTTTCAATTGTGCTTTTGTCTGCCAATATCAGTATGCAATCACAATCCCCTCTGTCATAATCTGTTCTAGGAGTAATTTGGAAGCCTGATATTGAAACTCCCAATCCTAGAACTATTTTGTGCTCATGTTCTTGCACAAGGTATCCACTGATATTCAATGTGATTGTCATTTCTTCTTTAAGATCTGTGAGATCTGCACGTAGTACTTCACATGTTCTATTGACTTTGTCCAATGTTGCTCTATAGACAACAAGGACGTCACCTTGGAATGTGTCACCAACTTTTTTTACATTCAACTCTTTAATTGATATGGTCTTTTTGATTTTTGTTTTGCAAACAACAAGAGAAATGTAAATCTTATATTTGGACAATGCAAAAATGCATGTCATAGGCAAATAGGATAAGTTGTTTACCATTTGCTTGTTCCATCCTCCATTTCTTGTACTTGCTTTTGTGGTCTTTTTGTTTGATCCATAATTTTCCTGCACGGTAGTGATTTAGTATTGCATAATTCATTAGAAAATGTATTAGTGATATATGCTTATGTATGGTGTAATGTTGAACTGATTCAATGGGCAAGGTAAAATTTTAGGAAAATAGGAAAGTGGTCAATCCAATATGCCTCTAATCTATAAATATTGCATATACTTGTGATTGAATTTGACCAAATATGGTCAATGAGCAGATTGTGTAGACTATGTGATTTGTTTATCAAAAAATGAATTGTGTTAGTTTGCATGAAATTTTGAAGTGTTCTTTTGCTTTTGTTTTTTGAGCACATGTCAATATTAAAGTCGCCTACAATGTACATTATGTTTTTTGTATCTGTGTATGCAATTATAGGTTGAAGCATTGTGATTATTTCTTGAATGGGAGTATTAGGCCTTGCATAAATATTACAAATATTAAGTTAATCGATGGATCGTAGTATTATGACTGTGATGGCTTCAATATTTGTAGAGTTGTGTTCTTTTGCTTTTGATACAAACAAATTTTTTTGGTAAACATTGTTATACCATGTATCATATTCATACCAAAGGTATTAAAATATTGCAATAATATATTAGGTTGTAAGATATGCATGTGTACTTCTTGTAAACACAAAATGTCAGATTGTATTGTGTCATAGTCATTGGCAATGTCATGTGCATGTGGATTTAATGAACGAGTGCTTAGTGTGCATAAAATCATTTGTGGTGTATCGTGTGAACATGTAGTTTGAATATCAAGCTACCACTATGCAGTTGACTACAGGTGATGCATTTCTATGTGTATCTTTCCCTTAACTTTAAAGTTTTTTGTGGTTAAAGGTTTTAGCAAAAATAATGAGTCTATTTTCTTTGTTTGTGATAGTGTTGTGTAAGTTAAACCGTGATGTCTTATGCGTGTTGGGTCAAAAGTCAAATCTTGCATTGTTAGTCCTTGCAAATGATGGATGGTTCGTGCACATGCTAGTTGTATTGGGAATTATTTTCTAATTGTAATTTCCTTGTTCGCTATTTTTTTTTGTATGGCTCTAGCAATGCGCAATATAGGAATCCATTCCTTGTCAATGAGATCAGTGTAGTATTGTGCTAGTTTTGTGCGTTGTTGCTGTCCAATTGTTGGGTTAGTAAATTTGAGCCAAACAACATCAATGTCAGTATGTGTTGTATATGCTTTAAATATTCCATCAGATCCGTTGACTAGGCCATCTTGTGTATTATAGTTGCCTACATAGATTTCAAAAAGGATATCTTGTTTCAAGTATATTTGAGGTGGAAGAGTGGTTGTATGGCTATAAATCTGTATTGCATTATAGTTTTCCTCATGCTCATCTATTGCATCTAGCACTATCATTTGACTGGAAATGGCCAATAGCATTCTATGGTTGTGCACGTCCACATTAGCTTTCCTATAGAAAAAGTATGGAAGTGTTGGATCTAAAGGTGGAGGATGGAAGAAAAGTTGGTTAAGACAGTCTATGTCATCATTTGTTTGTAAGCCTATTTGTATTTTGTTAAGGATTGCAATAAACTTTTCATCATTTTGTCTTATAGTTGTGACCAATGAGTAGCATTTTACATTGTCTTTCCAAAAATTGTAAGGCATCAATTTTGTTACAGTGGGTTTATTCTCAAATACAATGGAGTCAAGGATAGGTTGCGCTTGGTAGAGATCACCACAAAAAATTGTATCAAGGTTTCCAAAGTACATTGTAGGCATTTGCATTATGTCACGTAGTCGTTTATCAATGTAGAGTAGAAATGTTGAGCCTACTAGTGATATTTCATCTATAAGGAGCACATGCAATTGATCGTAGTGCTTGGGAATATTGTCCAATGCTTCAAATGCTAAGGGAAGAAAATATGATGTATGAAATGGTATGTGAAATGTTGAATGTAATGTGACTCCATCTAAGTTGTAAACTGCTTTACATGTATACATAGTTAATAATCCTTTTAGTTTGTCTAGATTGTTGCTAATAGACTCGCTATAAATGTGAATTAGAGCTTGGTATATAGCTTTTGTTGTGAAATTCTTTCCAGTTCCAACTCCTACAATCAAGAACAAATGCAAAGGCTTGTCGATGTTATTCATCTTTTTCATTATAACATATTTAACACTTTCTTGTTCTTTGTTTAAAATTTGTCTTAGTTCATAGTATTCATTGTTGTTAATTATTTGTGGGTGTCTAGCAATTTCAAATGCATTGTGTGGCATTGTATTTGGTTTTATGCGCCCTATGTTTGGAAGGTCTGTTTGAATGTCATTGTTCCGTTTGGATGGGTTTTATTGTTGTCAATGACTTATCATTGTTACCATCATCAAGGAACTCAATATCTTTAAGTTCTTTTTCTATGTCACCCATGCAAGACTTGTGTTGCGAGTGAACTTTGCACAATTTTTTATAATGGTTTTTTCATGGTGCATGTATGCATGCTCCCATGAGTCAAAATTTTGTTTTAATGTACTCTCATTTATTGTAAATGGTACATAGAGCATTAATTTCTCTCTACAATGATTATCCATATCAAAGTGCTTGTTGAAGTTAATAAACCGTATTACACTTGGTTTAGTTTTTGGGTCAACTGTAGTTCTATTTTTATTGTAACTTGAAACAAATTCTGCAAGACATATGTCTATCAATGTTTGAGGATGTATTAAATAGTAGTCCACTATAGATTTTGAGAGTATGTTCTTTGATTTATCTGGTTCATTGTTTAATTTTTTGACAGATTTTAGAATGAATGTACATCACTATAGGACCATGTGTCAATGAAAATGCATTTTCTTGAACTAAAGTTTAGTGGAAGTGATAAAACAATATGAACAACTTGTTGTGCTAACATTTGTTGCAAGTTCAATGATGCATTTCCAATTTTACCAATCATTTTTATTGCACCAATATTCGTTTGTTGGTGGTCCTTATGTATTCTTTTGAATGCATATTTCATTGATTTGTCTACTTTTGCAATGTAAGAGCTACAATACATTGCTACAACATATGCATTAAGCACAAACTGGGCATCTATATTGGCCTTCCAAAGGTGTGGTATTTTCCTTGGAAAACTATTGTTCCATATTTTTGATGGTTTTCTTTGTAAGAAAAGTGTTGGCATGTTTAGTGTAGAGCTCAAAGTTGTTATATAATCAGTTTCATACATGTTTATGTCATTTAAAAACATTTCTAAAGTGTATTCTTTGTGCATACCACTGTTTATTTAATAAACATGGCACCTTAATATCCTTTGGATGGTGGCATTCCAGAGGAGACATGGATGGGTAAAATGGTAAACTATTAATTTCTTAAAAAAATTGGTCATGAAGCTTTTTTCCATGTTGATATTGAAAATAGAACCAAGCTTGAGGCTAAGTCTAAAAAATGTACCTTCATTCGATATGGAATAGATGAATTTAGTTATCGGTTATGGGATTATGAAAATCATAAAATCATTAGGAGTAGAGATGCTGAATTCAATGAGAAGGTCATGTATAAGGATCAGCTACAGGAAAAGAAGCATGAATAGGCCAAAAAGGAATATGTGGTGCTGGATGAGATTCCAGAAAATAAAATGCCAGTGGTACCTGATGCTCAAAAACAAAAAATTATCCCACAAACTCCTACAAGTGTTAGACGTTCTACAAGGATAACTAGACCTCCAGAAAGATTTTCTCCATTGTTATATTCTATATTATTAACAAACTCTAGTGAACCTAAAGGTTATGAAGAAGAAATACAAGTAGATACCAAAAAGTAGTGGGAGCTAAGGATGAAAGAGGAAATAGATTACTTGCTATAGAATCAGACTTGGGAGTTAGTCCAATTTCCTACAGGTAAAAGAGAATTTCCAAATAAATGGGTTTAAAAGTTGAAGGAAGAAGATGGAGGCAAGAAAAGATATAAGGCCAGACTCATGGTAAAAGGTTTTGTACAGAAAAAGGTATAGATTTTGATGCAATATTTTCTCTAGTTGTAAAGATGACTTCAATTAGAACTATTCTTGTCTTGTGGCTATGAAAGATTTGCATTTTGAATAGCTAGATGTGAAAAAAACATTTCTCCATGGGGATTTGGAAGAGGAAATATACATGAATCAAGCACAGGGATATGAGGTCAAGGGTAAGGAGGAATTTGTGTGTAGGTTAAAGAAGAGTTTGTATGGCCTAAAGAAAGCACCTCAGAAATGGTATTTGAAATTTGATAGTTTTATGGCTTAACAAGGTTAGAAAAGATATTTTTGATTATTGTGTTTGTTTTAAGAAATTGGGTAATGACAGTGTAGACATCCAAATTTGGACACTTAATTTATCCAAATTTATCACTTTTCATCTAAACATCCTCTTATCTGAGTTAATTAAGTAATATTACTATTATTTAATTAATATCCTTAATTCTGCCAAATCCCTAAGGTATTTATTAATTAAATACCTTACCCTCTTTAATCCTTTTCATCAAATGAATTAAATAAATATTACATTTATTTAATTCCTCACATGTCATTTTATCTAATCCTAATCCATCTCCTAATTTCTTCATTAGGGATGTGTACATGCCTAATCCTTGATTAGGATGTGTCACATCCTTCAACTTTTGCAAGTTGGCTTCTAATCCTCATTTATCTTCTAATTACTGATTAATTAATTTTAATCAGTACCTTGGTCAACTCTCCATCCCCCAAGGAATTTTTAATTCCTTTTTATTTTCCAAGGCTTCTAGAACCTTGGACTTATCACAATCTCACATGTGACCAAGTCCCACCTTTTTGGAGCCCACCTTTTATCCTCTAGATCCTCCTAGGAATGTGAATTTTTAATTCACATTTATATCCCCAACCACCTTTCCTTTTCCCATGTAGATTTTTGAGGAATTCCAAAATTCCTCAAATGTCCCTTTCACTCCCACTTGGGGACAAGAAATCCCTTTTTGAGGAAATCTTCTCACTCCCCAAGGTGTTTGTCCTTCCTCCACCTCATGTACCTTTTTGACACCTCACTTACACCTCATCTTCTCTTGGCCACTTCACCATCCACATGTCAAGATGTGAGGGCTTGTGGGTTCTCAACCCACCATAGCCCTTCATCTTGACCTTGTTGGATCAATCTTGACCGTTGAATTCTCTAGAGAATTCAAATTCTCCTATAAATACCCCCTCCTCAAGGGCATTTTCAACATTTAGCCATTTGATAACTACATGTTGCCAATTTGCATTCTCAATCATCTACCATCATCTAGCTATCCATTCTAATCATTTTGCACATTCAATCTTACATTTAGTCACTCAAGAAATCATCTAAGGAGCACACAAAATCATCCCAAGCAAAGGCCAATCAAGGAGTCGCCAACAACAAGGAAGGTGAAATCATTTGTATCTTGTTTTATCCATTTTCCTTCTTGTTTTATCACTCTTTAGGCTAATATTGAAGTGTCCTTAGTCTTTTATCACTTGCATTTTTAAGTTATTTTGCACACTAGAGTAGGGTAAAATTCTTAGGATCACATTTCTGGCACGCCCGGTGGGACCCACAAATGGGTTCTTGCATTTAACCTTCGTTTTTGCTAAGAAATTTGCAGGAAAAGGTTGCAGAAAGGTGGAAGCTCCCTCTGTTTTACCGCAGAAAGGCGGAAGCGCCCTCTGCTTTACCACAGAAAGGCAGAAGCGCCCTTGCCTTACCGCATAAAGGCAGAAGCACCCTCTTGTCTGCTACAGAAAGGCGGAAGCGCCCTATATCTGAAAGTTCCATTTTCTTCTAACAAGTTTGCTGCAGTTAGGAGTATGTTTAGAAGGTTTTTCTAATACTTTCTTGCAGCGGGGCGTACAACTTTCCTTTCTAAAACAAATTTGATAAAGTTTCCTGCAGAGGGGCAGATACGCCCCTTCATTTTGAAAGGCTTTTTTTTCCTAACCTCTTACTGCAGAAAGGCGGAAGCGCCCTCTAACCTCTTACTGCAGAAAGGCGGAAGCGCCCTCTAACCTCTTACTGCAGAAAGGTGGAAGTGCCCTCTAATCTTGCTGCAGAAAGGCAGAAGCACCCCTATTTTGCTGCAGAAAGGCGAAAGCGCCCCCATTTTGCTGCAGAAAGGCGGAAGCACCCCTATTTTTGCTGCAGAAAGGCGGAAGCACCCCTATTTTTGCTGCAGAAAGGTGGAAGCGCCCCAAAACAGCACAGTTTGGAAGGTAAAACAGTCATTTTGGCTTCGTTTTTTCTCTCATTTTTTGCTATTGTCAAATAATAACCCTCTAACATTATTTTGGCAAGGATATTGGTGTTTTTTGCTAACGTTTTGCAGCGTATTAGGGCGTGATTGACCAAGAACGAAGGAAAAAATAGCTAACATTTGTTTGCAGGGCCATCTATTTGATCAGATCTACAAAAAAATTATCCTTGTCATTTTGGAACATAGTCTAATTAGGGGGAATAAACTTCATTGCTTGTTGTGATTGTTTATTCTTGTGTTACCCAAGGGGGCATTAATTTGTTTTCACTTTCCCCTTGCACTTCGTGTGAGCCTGGGGAGTAGTTGGAAACAGTTAGTGCCTTCTTTTTAGTGGGACTTGCTTGGGAATTTCATCACCCTAAGGGATGATTCCAACCACGCGTACTGGCGGGGTATATAAAGGGGGGAGAACAAAAGTTGTACCCCAATCCAGTCATGTCGTAATTGGCGGAGCGTCGAAGCTAGGGTGATACCTAGATAGACGTGAAGAGTTGGTCTGAGCCTTTCAGTATCTCGCTGGGGTTCCCGACTCACACTTGTGACGGGCTGGTGTTCACGGTTGTGCCTCACGTACCGAGAGTATATCGAGGACTCCCTAGAAGCCTTGTGCATCCTAGATTAAGACCTTGCCTAGCCATACCCATAACATTAATCATAGGATTGTGCTTGCTTGAAGTGTCTTCTTGTGAAAAATCTGTGAAATCTTTGATACTTTGGCCTTACTTTATCATTTTGCGTCCTTGCCATAGCCATTGCCATCAAAACCAAGCTCTGTCTTACCGCAGAAAGGCGGAAGCGCCCCTGTTTTGCTGCAGAAAGGCGGAAGCGCCCCTGATTCTACTGCAGAAAGGCGGAAGCACCCCTGTTTTGCTGCAGAAAGGCGGAAGTGCCCCTGATTCTGCTGCAGAAAGGTGGAAGCACCCTTGTTTTGCTGCAGAAAGGTAGAAGCGCCCCTGATTTACTGCAAAAAGTTGTCAACGCCCCTGATTTTTGCTACAGAAGGGCGAATTTGCCTTCCTAAACACCCAAAATCACCCCATTTGGATCCGTTAAGCCTCTAAACCATCATTTAATCATTCCCAACCATTATCTCATCATCCTAAGCCTCCATTGTGTCACTCTAAGCTTCCCAAAACCTCCATTTGATCCGTTTAAACCCCCATCTTATCATTCCAAATCTTTGTTAACCATTCTAAATCCCCACTCACTCTCCACAATCATCTTCAATCCACCCATTCATTCTAATTTCCTTGTATTCCATTCAAAAGTCCATACCATCACCTAGCAAACATCATAATTTTACCGTTTACATCACCAAACACCACTCATAACCAAACCGCCTTCAACTTGTATTACAAAGTGGTTACCCAAATTGACCATAACACTTGAATTTGATCAATTTGCTTCCATCTTGAGGTGAATTCAGTGTCGTAAGTTATCATCCTCGGCCCAATCAATCCATTCTTATCTTAAGGTGGATTCGGTGTCGTAATCATCCTCTTAATCAATCAAAGCTCTAGGTCACTAAGGGTAACTTCCTTTGATCAAGCTTAAGGTCTCTCTCACATCTTTCATCATCCAATCATACCCATCCAATCATCCCAATCTATCAAAACCAATCATTCGATCAAATTGTCCAATCAATCAAATCACATCCGTTCAACCAATGCTATCCTATTGATCTTAATAATCCAATCCAATTCAATCAAAATCCAATCTTGCCAATCCAAATCTGATCCCATCAAAATCCGATCCAATCCAATATATCCAAACAAAATCTGATCAAAATCCAAATCCCATGAAAATCAAAATCAATCCCATCACATCATCCAATCATCCTAATCTGAGCTTTAATCCGATCCTAATCTGAGCTTAACTTAAATCCTGATTTGAGCTTTAGTCCATCTCCGTCCAAAATATTTGATCCATTCTATTTATCCTTTCATCATCATGAATCCTCATCCTCCATCAATAGTAGTCAAGGGAAACCCTAATTACGTTGACGACAATAACGAAAGTCTTGTCGATCAAGAGGTATACGACATAGATCCCCTTGACACTATCATCTCTAGTAAGCTTTCTCCACCCACTTTCCAAATCCAATTAAGCCTAATCATGTTTCTTATGCTACCTTTGACAAGGGGTATCCAGTACCTTACCCTTCCCCATCTACATCATCCTCTTATTCAACATCCACATCCTCTTATCCTCATCTTCCATCACAATATTCCTATTACAATTCCCCATACATGACCCCCTATCCTAATCATCTTTCCTAGTCTGTCCATACTAATCTTACATCCACACCCTTTTACCTTAATCCTACATCCACATATCCTCATCATAATCCACCATCCCAATACCCTTATTATAATCCATCCCCCACATCCTCTTGTCCCACTACACCACCTATATCCTCTTGTCCTAATCCACAATCCATGTCCCCCTATCTTAATTCACCACTCCAATATCCTTACCTTAACCCTCCATCCAATCCTAGTCCTCCATCTACTCTTAACCCTCCATCCAATCCCATTCATCCATCTACTCCTAGTCCTCCATCCAATCCTAGTCCTCCATCTACTCTTAACCCTCCGTCCAATCCTAGTCCTCCATATACTCCTAGTCCTCCATCCAATCACATTCATCCATCTACTCCTAGTCCTCCATCCAATCCTAATCCCCCATCTACTCATGGTCCTACATTCAATCCCATTCCTCCATCTAACCCTAGTCCACCAATCCATAATCCCTCATCCATTTCTACCACCCTAGCCAAGCCAACCATATGCAAGTCTCTCATTTCAGAAGTTCTCCAAGGACTCATTACAAAAAGCCATCCCCAACTCCACATCTTGAAGTCATGGAACCATGCCATCTAGATCCATCATCCACGGTCACTAGTGATGAGACCCTTCTCCATACCACACCTATTATTGATGTTACCACCCCTAGTACTACTCAAACCATTGAAACCATTGAACCCACTAAATCCATTGAACCCACATCTCCCTCTACTCCTAGATCTACCCAATCCATCGAAGATACCCAAATCCAATCCATTCCTCCCACTCCTAGTAGCACCAAAACCCATTCCAATGAACCTCATGAATCTTCCATCCCTCCATCTTCCCCACTTGAAGAGTCCCAACAAGACTCCATTATCATGCCATCCACACAAGATGAGTCATGCCAAGAGTCTAATCCAAAGCATGCCAACATATCCCCTTCTTCAGATCAAGATCCTACCATCCCATCTAGTCCACCTCAAGATCACAGTCCCCCATCCATTCCATCTCATGACCCCCTTGTCATTCAAGCTTCCATTGCTCCATCTCCATCTCCATCTCCATCGCATGAGCCTACTACCACAAATCCAGATCCTATCATGGCCCCTACTCCCTCTCCTGATGTTTCTATCCCATCATCTCCTTCTCATGATCCCCCATCATCGCCTAAAAATGCTATCCCCACACCGCTTGCCTATCCCCTTGGTCCTCTCACATTCCTCCATGGCGGTCTCCTCGCAGAAAAAAAACAAAGCATATACACCAACCCTCCTCTTCCACTTCATAATGAACTCGCATCATTCTTCCAGAATAACAAAAATCCTTTCCTAGATCGAATGCTCAAGAGAATGAACTATCAAGGAAAAGGTTTAGGCCTTCATGAGCAAGGTATTATAGAGCCCATCCAAGCTAAAGAACATTTGTATCTACAAGGTCTTGGATGTACTACTCATGACTCGCAATCTGAAAATGTTGGTACAACCTCTAGACATCCTCAACGAGCCTTTTCCAAAAGAAATGTCAGCTCTTCCCATCGCTCCACTAGACCATATGCTGCCATCCCTCCTCCTCTATCATATCGCCTCAAAACCACCGTCCATATTCCTCCTTCATCTGCTCCATCCATTTTGGGTCCTTACATCCCTCCATCTACCATCTCCAATCCTCCATCTACCATGCCCATGTTTCCTCCAGATCCTACGTCTATTATGGGCTCCTATATCCTAAAATCGCCTCCTCCGTCTCATCCTATCCATCCCTTCATCCATTCATCACCTATCCATCTCATCCATCATAAATATCCCTCTCACATACCCCATAGTTAGGATCAACAAAGGCACTTACCTAAACATCCTCCATCTACACATAATCCCCATACTCCTACCTCCATCACTCCACATCATCCATCTCCTCACACCCATGCCATTGCTACTAAAAGCACTTTGGTTGTTAAAGAAAAAATGCATAAATCCAAGCATCCACATGAATCTACGGCTCCCCATGTCCCCTCTAAAAGACATGGTGAAGAGAAGAAAAATCTAAATATACATCAAATCCGTAGGCCACAAAGACCCACCAAAGCAAAGATCAAAACCATGTGGATTCCAAAGAAAAAAGATGCAATGCCATCACATGAAAAATCAGTAAGAACATCCAAAGTCACTAATCCAAAAGCTAACCATACACCCCTTTCATCTCCTAAGTCTGTTTTGGGTCCCTATGTCCCGAAATTCACCATTCCATCTCCTCCATTATCCCCACATTCTCCATCTCTTAATCCTCTTATCTTTTTACATCCACCACCACATGTGTCAATGTTGGTCCTAAACACATCTCCCCATCACATATCCACCCCATCATTCCATCCATACCCTTTGCAGCATCCCATCCATTATCCCATGTATCTCCCCTCTCAAATCCCCCTAATTCATCCTCTTGCATAATCCATTTATCCTCATAAGGTTGTACCAACATCCAATAGTCGGTTCGAACATGGGCTCTTACTACCTCATATAGAACTTGATGCTTGAGTCCTTCATCCATATCCTTATCATGTATCTTCTAAATTCCCTTATCCACATCCCTATCCTTATCCATTTTCATCCCCCTACTATCCAAAAATTCAAAAAAGTCAAAAAATCCACAAAACCAAAAATAAAAAATAAAAAAAATAGTAAAGAGAAATAATTCGTCCAATGGTGAAAAACTTGGCAAACAAGCGCCTTGGATAAGTACCATGATGAAAACCTGGCAAACAGGCGTCATGCGTAAATCCCCATATGCACTTGTGGGCAACTTCCTGATATGCATTCCCTCCATCCGCTATGCTTCTGGCTATGCACCCGTCTTCCTGTTATCCGTCCTCTTCATAACTCCCTCCCATCCCACCTATCTTCTGTATCCTACTATCATATCCCATTTATCTCCCATCCCTCCATCCTTCTTATGATCTTGATCAAAATAGGGGCACCTATCTATGCATGCTTTGGACACCTATTGGTATACATTCCCTTCATCCATGCTCTATCATATTCCTTAGCCACCCATCCTATCCTCATCTAGTTATCTCCTTTATCTTCCCATCCACTTGTCTTTTATCCCTCATGCCTCCTCATATATGACATATCTAGAGTGGGGGCATCTGCTTCCTTTGTGACATAATCCTTGGAGACATCATCTATCCTAGCATCCCTTTCATCTCCCAATCCTTCGGTCCCTATCCATCTATCATAGCATCCCTTCTATCTCCTCATCTGTATCTTCATATCCATCTATCCTAGCATCCCTTTCATCTCCCAATCCTTCTGTCCCTATCCATTTATCACAGCATCCCTTCCATCTCCCCATCCTTATCTTCGTATCCATCTATCACAGCATCCCTTTCATCTCCCAATCCTTATATTCCCATCCATCCAAACAATCCCTCCCCTCCCCCATCCCTATATCTTTATCCATTCTTCCATCTTTATCCTCATCCCATCTCATCCCATTTCACAATCCCTTGTCATTGGTATCTAGCTATAGGCCTCCCCCCATGCAACCCAATGCCATTTATCTCATCATCATCACCCCTGCTTCTCTTGCACATCTTTCCAATCTCCTATCACTTTTCATCACTCATCTATCTATCATATCATCATCCCAAGTCATTCCAATCCAACAGGTCTATCCTATCTTGTCGTATCGGTCCCATCTTTTTATCCACTTATCCTATCATCTTATCATCCTTTATCCATTGTTTTCCTTTGGTCTTGTTGAACTACGTTGCCCCTGTGCTTTCACGTAGGCAAGGTCGATCATTTGATCTGCCCCCAGGGTTCCATCATCGATCTTCATTGTCCACTTTGCTCTTTTATCGTCTACCATCGGTCTTTCTCCTTTTGTCCATCCTACCTTTACCATCTATCAAGGTCTCCATCTTGGTCAGTCATCCACCTTTCACCGAACTACGAGAGCTCTGCATTTTCACGTAAGCAAGGCTAATCTTTGATCAGCCCCCGAGCCCCTAGGTCTTTAGGTTGTGTCAGTATCATGTCTTGTCTCTCTTGTGTCGTGTCGTCAAGCTATGCCCTCATCTAGCTAGTTTTTAACAAACGAGATCCACTTGTATCATGATATCCAATCGATTTTGAACATCCCGCATCATAATGATCTTTTAGTTCAGTATCCATCATCTTTGGTCTCAACAGGATGCATCCTTCCTAACAGACCTCATCAATCCCATCCATCCCCTTGATCCTATGGCAAATAACGTTTGAAATTGATTATGATATTTTGATACTTTTGGATTTTGTTTATCATTTGAGCTCCTTATCATCACTTGTCAAGGCTGCCATGATCCATCATATTATGGTGTGTTTTGATTGGTTAATATAGGGGCATATCTTGCTCTTTTGTTTGATTGTGTCTTCTTGGTTGTCCCACGTAGTACCCACCAAGATCCCCGAGGTCTTGTGTTATGCTGGGGCATCCTTTTATGCTTGTGGTTATCTCAATACTTGGCCCGACCAAGGTCATCACGACTTTGGGGTGTTGGGATAGCCTTCTTGTCTGTTGTGTTTGTTTCATGCATTAGACATTAATCCGCCTTGGTTCCACATACCCTGGCACTTGGTGTCTTATGCTATAGCAAAAATCAGTGCTCCAAAGATGGCAAATTGCATTTAGAATTGCATTTCATTTTCCATTTCATCATCTCGCATGTATCCCCCCATCCCTCCATCTTCATTTTTTTCCTATCTCTTCGCCCTTTCTCTTCCTTTTTGTATTTTTCTTTTCTTGCCCCAGTTGGGTTGACTCCGCCGAGCAGCGGCGGAACCATCCGTGGCGGAACCTTTCCGGGGACTGTCTTGACATGGAAGGCGGCTTCCCCGGGCCCGAACCTGAAGCGGTAGGCGGGCTTGCTTGTGAGTAGGGCCAATAAAGATGGCGCTGGCCAATGATTCCCATATTTTCCTCCCCCCCGGTTTTCCACTATTTTTGGCCTTTTTTACACAATCCAATTCTGATCCATTTTCTTATTTTTCCTAATGAACAAAACCCATGTGTTGAAATTTTCAAAATTGATTTTTGATTTTTACACCGACACTTCCGGAGGCCATAACTTTTGACTCGGGTGTCCGTTTGAGCTGAAATTTGACGGGTGGTTGCGTTATGAGATAACAATTGGATTCCCAATGGGTTTCCTGAAAGCCATTGGAACCCGTTTTGGCATATTTTCGGGGCCTCAAACTTTCGTCTTGACCCTCAAAATCCCAATTTAGTGTTTTTTTCCAACATTTTAAAAAATTGTTTTCACTCATAACTCGAAATGCATATCTCGAATTTGGGATGTTAGTTGGCAATTCATCCTATCTCAATATTGGGTATTTCTTGGACAAAATTTGGACTCCCAAAAGTCTATCCATGAGGTTTCCTAAAATGGCAAAATTTGATAATTTTTAAAAATTGCCAAATTGGGAAAAATCTGATTGTCAACACCTTATGCCCTTTAAACCCTAGAACTCGGTGTAGAATCAATTCAATAATATCCTTCAATAATTCTAGTCTTCAATCCAATCCTCATCTGAGCTTTAATATTATCCTGATCTAAGCTTAACCAAAACCCTAATCTGAGCTTTCGTCCATATGTAGTCTAAATCTTTGGATATCAAACCAAATCTTAAGATCTTTCTCTCCATCTCACATATCAATCTTCTCCTCATCTATTCTATGTTGCACAAATCATCTAATCAAATCCTTGGTCTTGTCCCCAGTCTCGTTACCAACCTTGCCCCATCATTATCATCATCCATTAGCATCCATCCCTATCCCTTTAGTGTTGTTTTGGGATGTATCTTTCCCTCATCAACAACACTTTCATCATCATCATCGAGAGGTATTCTTCCCTATCCTTTAGTGGTGTTTTGGGATGTATCCTTCCCTTATCAATACCACTCAGTGGGATGTATCCTTCCCTATCCTCGTGTTGTTTCAGGATCCTTCATTCCCTCATTGACAACACTCCATCCATCATCAACCCATTTTGGCTTGTACCTTGACTGGGGCAACATCACCTTTTGTCCTAAAATCCATTTGTGCTTCATCCATCTCCTATTGCTTCTCCTTCTCTCTTATCCATCCCTTTGCATCCTCCTCCTCATCTCCCATTTCTTCATCTCATCCATTTCGAGAGCACATCCGTGTTCTCTTGAACCCACATGTCCTCTCGAGGGGGCATCCTCAATCCCTACTCTTCATCTTCACCCCATCATCTTTCTTCCTAGTCATCCCTTGGATGACTGGGGCATCTTTTCCAATCTAACCATCTTCTTCTAAGTTCTATATTTTAATATTCTTTGAAATTATGCTACTTCATAGCACCATCTCAAAGAGGGGCAAAATGTAGACATCCAAATTTGGACACTTAATTTATCCAAATTTATCACTTTTCATCTAAACATCCTCTTATCCGAGTTAATTAAGTAATATTACTATTATTTAATTAATATCCTTAATTCTGCCAAATCCCTAAGGTATTTATTAATTAAATACCTTACCCTCTTTAATCCCCTTTTCATCAAATGAATTAAATAAATATTACATTTATTTAATTCCTCACATGCCATTTTCATCTAATCCTAATCCATCTCCTAATTTCTTCATTAGGGATGTGCACATGGCTAATCCTTGATTAGGATGTGTCACATCCTCCAACTTTTGCAAGTTGGCTTCTAATCCTCATTTATCTTCTAATTACTAATTAATTAATTTTAATCAGTACCTTGGTCAACTCTCTCCATCCCCCAAGGAGTTTTTAATTCATTTTTATTCCTTCCAAGGCTTCTAGAACTTTGGACTTGTTACAATCTCCACATGTGACCAAGTCCCACCTTTTTGGAGCCCACCTTTTATCCTCTAGATCCTCCTAGGAATGTGAATTTTTAATTCACATTTATATCCCCAACCACCTTTCCTTTTCCCATGTAGATTTTTGAGGAATTCCAAAATTCTTCAAATGTCCCTTTCACTCCCACTTAGGGACAAGAAATCCCTTTTTGGAAATCTTCTCACTCCCCAAGGTGCTTGTCCTTCCTCCACCTCATGTACCTTTTTGACACCTCCTTACCTCATCTTCTCTTGGCCACTTCACCATCCACATGTCAAGATGTGAGGGCTTGTGGGTTCTCAACCCACCATAGCCCTTCATCTTGACCTTGTTGGATCAATCTTGACCATTGAATTCTCTAGAGAATTCAAATTCTCCTATAAATACCCCCTCCTCAAGGGCATTTTCAACACTTAGCCATTTGATAGCTACGTGCTGCCAATTTGCATTCTCAATCATCTACCATCATCTATCTATCCATTCTAATCATTTTGCACATTCAATCTTACATTTAGTCACTCAAGAAATCATCTAAGGAGCACACAAAATCATCCCAAGCAAGGGCCAATCAAGAAGTCGCCAACAGCAAGGAAGGTGAAATCATTTGTATCTTGTTTTATCCATTTTCCTTCTTGTTTTATCACTCTTTAGGCTAATCTTGAAGTGTCCTTAGTCTTTTATCACTTGCATTTTTAAGTTATTTTGCACACTAGAGTAGGGTAAAATTCTTAGGATCACAGGCAACTATATTATCTTGTTGCTTTATGTTGATGACATGCTTGTTGTCAGGTCTAACATGCAGTATATTAATGAACTTAAGCAGAAATTAGAAAATAATTTTCTATGAAGGATTTGGGTTTAGAAAAACAAATCCTTGGTATGAGGATCACATGGGACAATACAAACAATTTTTATTTTTTTTGTCTCAAAGTGAGTATGTAGAGAAGATGTTGAAAAGGTTTAACATGCAAAATACAAAATTAGTTAGTACACCTTTGCCTAGTCATTTTAAGTTGACTAAGGAGATGTGCCAAAAGACACAAGAGGAGGAAGACAAAATGTTTAAGATACAATATGCATCAATAGTTGGTAGCTTGATGTATGCAGTGGTATGCACAAGGCTAGATATTGCACATGCAGTGGGAGTCGTGAGTAGGTACATGAACAATCCAGGAATGGAACATTGGAATGTGGTAAAATGGATTCTCCAATATTTATGAGGTACTACTTCAAAGAAACTATGTTTTGGAGGAACAAATTATACTCTAAAAGGATATGATGAGTCTGATCTGGTGGGTGATATTGATAGCAGGAGGAGTACTATAGGGTATTTTTTTACTATAGGAGGTACTACAGTCAGTTGGATTTCAAGAGTATAAAAGGTTGTCGTGCTTTCAATCATTGAAGCTGAGTATGTTGCTACTACGAAAGCTAGCAAGGAGATGATTTGGTTACAACATTTTCTAGAGGAATTAGGAAAATGAAAAGAAGATAGCCCTTTGTACACTGATAGTCAGAGTAACATTCATCTTGCTAAGAATTCAGCTTTGCATTCTAAAACTAAACACATACAACTTAGATACCACTTCATCTGGTCAGTTTTAGAGGATGGACAATTTAAGCTAGAGAAAATTCACACAAGTGAGAATCCTGCAAATATGTTTACAAAGGATATTACATGGGAGAAACTGTTTTCCTCATCAATTTTTTGTTGGCCTTCATGAATGATAATGGTGGATATAAAGAACCAGCCAGACCTGTAATTCAGTGGGAGCTGCAAGTGCAACAGTGTCTTCCAAGATTAGTCTCCAAGTGGGAGATTGTTTGGTGTGGAGCCTGATCAGTCTCCAAGTGGAAGATTGTTGGTATGTGGCGATTGATCATGCAAATATTGTACACTCGTAACGTATCATGGGGTTTGGGGTAAAGCCTTTATTTTTTTTGTTAACACGTCAAGGTTTTACCGTTGAAATGTCAAATATTTTTCCTACTGACACATCAAGGTTTTTGCATTAACATGTCAAATGAAAAATGACCTTGTAAAACCCTAATTCTAGAAGGTTCCAAAAATCTTGTTATAAGCGGATGAGATGTATGTTGCGGTATGGTATTTGTGAGATTGTAATCTATTTTGTGTTGGATAATAAAATCATTGGGTGGCCAAGTTTCTGTGGATGTAGCCCATATTGGGTGAACCACGTTAAATTTTTGTGTTGATCTCTTTTTTGTTATTCTTCATTGTTATTTTTGGGTTATTTAATCCACATATAATTGTTAATATTTATTGCTCCAATATGCCTGAATCCTAATAATTCAGTAGCATCATTCCAATGTTATGATTAGTTTCTCTTGCCCATTCCATGGCTTCCCAATTGGTGATCATATTTTCAAGAATATGCCTACCTTTTATAAACCTAGTTTGGGTATTATTGATGATATTAGGAAGGATGTCAATTAACCTCCTTTCAATGGCTCTACCGAAAATTTTTATATGATACATTCAGGAGAGTTATAGGTCTCCAATTTTCATTAACATTTTATCTCTCTTTTTAGGGACCAAATTGATAATGCCTTTGTTTATAGATTTTCAAAAAGAGACTTTATCAATGTCCTCCTTATACACTTGTAAGAGGTTATCACTTATCCACTCAATGTTTCTTTTATATAATTCAACTGGCAACCCATTAGCCGTAGGAAATTTATCATTGCCAAGGGAGATAATTGCATTGCTTATTTCCGCATTTGTTATTTATTTGTTTAGTACTTCTATATTTTATTTGGTGGTTTTTTTTGTGATTAGATTTTTGTACTTACCTCTTATTTCATCATATTGCGAGTTGTTACACTTAACAATGAAAAGGTCCTTCTAAAATTGAAAGAATTTGTGCTTAACCACTTCTAGATCTTTGATCATGCCTTCTCCCCAAATAGAGCCTACAAATTCTTTTGATTTTTTATCTTTTAGAATCCTAAATAAGTACTTATAACCTCTATCTCCTTGAGCTACCCAATTTAATTGTTCTCTTCTTCAAGGTTTTGGTATTTATAGTTTTGAATTTTCCTTAGATTCCCTTTTATGAAAATTAAATTCTTATTTAATTCAAAGTTTGGTGGCCATCTTGAAGATTTCCTTTTTCCCTAATGATAAATTTAATACAATTTTTTTTTTGTTCTCCTTAGCTCCTTTTCCATTTGTCCACCAATGGTTTGAAAAAATTTCTACCAACTTTTTATATTGATTTTTTTAGAGTTGACTATGGAGATATCTTGCCAAGATCTAAAGTCCAAATGGAAAGAACAAAGAGAGAATATCAATATGGCAATAATAAACTATATTCCTATAAATTATGCAAATAGAATTCAATATATAATGTATGAGGGACCCTTGGTTATATAGCCAAGGTGAGAATAAGATGTCATAATATTATGACAAGTGTCTTAATCTTATGATATGAGACAACTTGTCATAACTACCTAGGAAAAGATAAAATCTAGACATGACAACTAAGTCTTCTAGAAATATTCCTAAGACCTACGTAAAGTTAACATGTGAATAAGTCCCCTAAGTCTCCTTGTAAGGAACTGACTAGGTAAAAAAAATTATTCACACCAACACCCCCATTTAAGTGTAACTTAGGGATTATATTATTATCCAAATGATGCAAAGATGGGCCTTGGCTATTAGGCCATGCTAAGTACCTGAAAAGATGGAAAAATGGCAAGTTTTTATAGTGTAAAAGGGAGGATCACCACAAATATTTGATAACAAAGACCCTATTTCTCCAATTTCATTCAAGGAAATGAGATCCAAACAAGAAGTGACTAAAAACCAAAAGGTGATTTAAATCAAGGTATGAGTCAAAAAATTTCCTATATATGCAAGGATGGGGGTATGAATTAAATATCACTTTAGGGAGAAAGATTAAGACCATCAAACAAAATCCAAAATGTAAAACTATAAAATGAAAATGAAGAATAGTAATCAAAGTTGACAAAAACAACAATCACAAGGAATATCTTGAAAGGGGAAAATGATGTGTACCTTTCACGAAAAGTCACCTTTTGAAGCTCACTGAGGACTCATTCACCCTATGGTGAATGGGTCCTGGCTAGGGTTCCTGAAAAATACTTTCTAGGTTCTCTTCTACTAGATTTGCACTCCTAGATTCTCAACATTCATTGTTAGACAAATGAAAATAAAATTTGTAGAGGATTTTTCATGATTTGGAAACTTTTCTTGCAACTTTTCAACTTTCTAAAAAATTTCTCTTCAAAGGATCTTCAACCTAAAATTTCCAAGCACACATCAAAGAGAGAAAAATGTTGTTTGTTAGGTGAATGGGGGTTTGCCTTGGTCAAACCCCATTTTGGTAATTAAACCTTGAAATGAAATAATGAAAAAATGAAGGAATGATGAATGAACAACAATTTGTAACAACTCACCAAACCTTATTGAACCTTGGGTTGTAGATTTTCAAACTTTCATGAATTGGCTTCAATGGATGAGTATCTTGATCATGAAACTTTTCTTGAAACAATGTCCTTGAATACTTGCATATATCTTGAACACTATATCACCATATTAGCTCAAAAAACTTGCATGATGCAATAAATATTTTGACATGATAATGGAATCTTGATTGCTACAATAATCTTCTACAAATATTCCCTTGAATTCCTTGAAAATGCTCTTGAATGCTCTCAATAATTCTCTAGCTTGATCTCATGAAGTCACATAAAAATTATAGGTTGAAACATAGTGAGATGACCTCTT
This sequence comes from Sequoia sempervirens, assembly GCA_007258455.2. Taxonomy (NCBI): domain Eukaryota; kingdom Viridiplantae; phylum Streptophyta; class Pinopsida; order Cupressales; family Cupressaceae; genus Sequoia; species Sequoia sempervirens. The sequence goes on along the minus strand of VDFB02027793.1, from coordinate 22,174 downwards.
ATTTATACATATCTTAAGATTAATTCTCTAAATTCAAATATCACAAGTCGACATTGAATTGTAGATTTGAAATGATTAAAATACCGCCAAAAACATATTTTAATGGGGGTCCTAGGTCTAAGTGAGGACCCATTCTCCTTATGGAAAATGGGTCCTAGGTCACTTACCTAGGACACACATTGCTTAGTGTTAAACATAGTTTAAATTGGGGTCCTATGCAAGATGAATGCATGTTGATGCTGAAATTTGAAACACTCCATGTCGATGCTAAAATTTGAAACACTCCAAATAGGCATTCTAGGCCACATAGCTGAAGATGTCAATCCAAAATCTAGTAGAGATGAATGTAGAACATAATCCAAAGAAAAATATATCTCCTCTGAAGATAAAGAAGCCTCCTTCAAATGCTATCTAAAAGTATCTACACTCATGTCAAATTATAAAAGATGATCATGTAGAGAATGCACAAGAGGGTCAAAATTTTCCCTAACAACAACTGAAGAAGGATCATCTCCATCAAAGAGAAGATGAATGAAATAGATAAGGTTTCCAAAATTTTAAATATGAGACTTTGCAAACAAGTCTGAAATACCTGCCAAGAAGCCATCACAAGGAACCAAATCTAAAAGACAATGAATATCCTACTACACTGAATCACAAGAAGCCATATCGATGGCAACACAAGCATCATCAACTACAACAATAGATGAAGGAGATAAAATACATGGCTCCAGTATTGAATATGATGTGAGAACTCCCAAGTTCAAGAAGCCAAATGTATCCTTTGAATCATGGTTCACACTAGAAGTGTGATAAATAGTCGAAGGAACAATGCCACCATTAGAAGAAAAATATACAAAGGTATAAAACTAATATGAATGAACAACCATCCCAGTAGCAATAATCTCTTTACTCTCCAAGTCTTGAATGATGACTGAATCAAGAGTGAACTCCACAATCCTCCCATCTCCACCATATGTAATCTGATATATGGAAAGAAGATTGTTCATTAAATGAGGAACACACAAAAAATACTGGAAAGTGTTTTCCCCAACACTAATAGACCCCTTATCAAGCACACTCATGTATGTATTGTTTCCCATCAAAATAGGAGACATAGTACAAGGATCAAAAGAAGATAATATAGACAATGAAGATCCCATATGATGAGATACTCCTAAATATAGAGGCCATATCCTTGATCCATGACCTGAAAAAGCATAAAGAGCTTTCCCCTTATTACCTAATGTAGTAGCATGAACTTTTTCCTTATTAGACTATTTTGAAGAAGAAGGAGAAGGTGATTCAAACATTCTAGATGGAAAATCAATATAATTCTATTTGAGAAGATGTTTCAACTCACCAATATCATTCTTCTAACAATAGTGCTTTTCATGTTCGTCCTTCTTGCAATATGCACAAGTAGGCCTCTCCTTCTTAGATGATTCCTCCTTAGAAGAGGAATTTTTTATGTTCTTCTATGGAATTAGATGTGGATTGTGTGTTCTTCTTAGGCTTGTTCTTTTTCTTTTCTTTGCCATTTGGAGTCTTCTCATCCTTTGCAATCAAGGTGTGGGATTTTGAAGACTTCAAAACACCCATTTGAATAAGATTATCTTACTCCCTAGTGAGTTGCATAGAAAAATCCTTAAAGGAAGGCATATTAAACTTACTAGACCAAAGGCATTCTTTGTGGCATAAAAAGTAGACAAAAACATTGAATATTTAATTCTTATCTTTAAAAGATCACTTGACACCAATTGTGTATTAGATTTCTTAATTTTAAAATATTTCAATTATGTTCTTAGTGACTTGGATTTAGTGATGAAGTCTTGTATGTTGTCAAAATTACATGGATTGAGACTTATTAATTCATTCTCCAACAAATGTACTTGAATTTCATCTATTTTCCCAAATAAGTTTGACAATGTAGTTCACATAGCCATGGGTGTATCCAAGTTCTCAATGTGAAACAACAACTTAGGAGATAAATACAAGAACAAATAGCCAATGGATTCTTCATGATTATTCAACCACTTATTTGTTTTAGCTTCATCATCCTTTGGTTCACCATCAATCCCATGAACTATCATATGCAACCTTTTAACTCTCGACAATTTATTCATTTCAAATTTTCATTTAGGATACTTGTAAGGTGTTAGAAGTGGAATTATAGATGGCTACATGATGAAACAAGAAGAAAAGAACACAAATCAAGAAAAATGAAACCACAACCATAAGAAGGATCCCACCAAATTTACTCAATCAAAGAACCCCTCGAAAATATGAGCTTGACACTATATGATTAGTGCAAGTGCAAATGCCACTTGGAAAAAAAGGTGAAGTGGTCTTGATCTTGGTACATGCTAATGCCAAAATTAGACCACAAAATCAAGTACAAATTTTTGTATTGAATGAAATCAATCTGATATCATTGAAAAGTACATAAAAAATTATGCACTTTAAAAAGAATTGCACCCAAAAATGTTACTGTAGGAGCATGAATAGAGCTCATGAAGTTCAAAAAATAAAAATTATGCAACACCTATGACAATCTTCAATTTCTAAAAAATATAGACACCAAAATCAATATCTGACTATACTACTACAAAGAACACAAAATTTTGCCCCAAATCAAAAAAGATTTCTTGCAAAACGGAGGTTTTGAGCTCGAGTTATGTTGTGTTTGAAGATTGACCTCAAAATCCAAAGCTTCAACCATGAGGGTGTAAATTTTCCTTAAGAAGCTGATGTTCATTGCATCACTACTAAATTTGGAAAAACTACTATCAACTTTGAAGATGCTATCAAATTTGGACCTTTGCCAACTTATTTAGAACATTGTCAAATTTAAAACTTTAACTAAATTTAGCAGAACTTTTCTAACTTAGAAATTCTTCCAAATTTGACTAAACTGCCACATTTGCTACCAAATGTGGCAGGCTACAACAAGTGTGATTTTTTTTTTTTAGATTTTCTAAATTTTTAATTTTTAATTCTTTGAAGAGAATTTTAAAAGAAAATATATAAAAGGAGTGGGAGGGCATGTGGGCCACTCCCCACAAACCTTTTATATAGGGCATGCAACCCTATAAAGTTCCACATACCCTATAAAGGGTTGCGACCGTTATGCATGGGGCCGCACCCTTGTATGGGGCCTGACAGGGCCCTGCATAGGGTGCTTGTCAGGCACCCTTTTTTTTTTGGATTTTTTGAAAAATTACAATTAAAAAACCATGAATAATATATATATTAAAATTTAACCATTAAAAAAATATTTTTTTTCAAAAAAAATCATACCATAGTATTTATGGTGATCATCCAAATGGACAAAGAGAAATTTTTCTTTCGGATGGCCCTTGGAAAAAGTGTCTGATTTTAATGAATTGGCATTGATCTTAGGGTTTTTGGGCCTTTTGGATGTAATGGTAGGGTGATATGTGACCCAAAATGTTCTAAAATTGCAGCTACCTCCCAGATCTTGCAACCACTCTTCAACTTCAAACCCTCATAGATCTTGCCTCATATGTCTGACTTGGATGAAAGAAAAGGAAAAAATAACTTTCTCGAACACCCTGAACTCAATAGTGAGCTCATTTTTGTAGCAACAAGCTCCAAAATGAACCTACAACAGAAAGCCACAAAGAAGAACCCCCAAAATATATTATTTCTATCAAGTTTTTTTGATTCTCCATATCATCATACGATGCAAGAGAAGAGTGTTGTGCCCTCAGCACACATGCCTCGTTTGGAATGAGGACTCTCTTTTCTTTTGCCTTGCTGGGTCGTTCTATCGAAGCCTCATTTTGTGTGCCCTCATTTTGGTGTCCCACATGGTCAACGTACCTTCGAGCTCCCATCTTTGGTTGAACATGTTATTTCCCTTCCATTTTGGCTAAGTCCTGGTGCTTCACAGACTCTCCTTGGTAGTTTGCTTCTACCAGCAGCCTTGGGGCCTAGCGAGCCCGCCTCACTGAGTTTCCCTGGTTGGGTTTCCTTTGGGTGTTCGTTGTTCCAAAATAGTAGAAGGCTTCCGCCTTCCCGAGCCTCGGGACCCAACCCCTTCTTCATCATCTGCTTACTATCGGGCCTGACCATCCGGACCTCCATGTCTGGAATTCCGTGTTGTCTTCATTGTTTCCAATAGCAAAACCTTGACGATGCTCTGCCCTCCAAATCCCAAGATCCCCTTCACCCTCAATTTCCAAAGTGAACTTAGAAGCGGTTGCAAGGCCACGTCTTTCTGGGACCCAAGCCTTGGACCTCCCACTGTCGTTTGCAAATTTGAACTCCACCAACCCAATGGCCAACCATACGGGCATTCAATGAGGCTATTAAATGCATGTCTAGGTATAAATATAGGGGCTAACCTGTCATTTTCATTTTTTAGGTTTTCCAGAAGAGTTTAGAGTGCTTTTCAGAGGAGATCACTACACTTGTCGCTCACTGCCCTCGCATTTGAGATCATCATTCGGCCATCCTCAGTGGATTTCACATCCTCCCCCATTAGACTTTCAAGGTAGGTTTTCCATCCATTCCACCGGGGGATTTTTATGATTTTATGCTTAAAATAACGAATAAGCATGGGCTAAAAATGTATTTAATTGATAAAACATGACAAAACCCACAAAACCCATGTCTTCAAACCTTGAAAAACCCTCCAAATCACCTCCTAAGATCAAACTGGAACTTAACCTCACCATCATCGTTTGTCGCGCAGGGCATTCGCGCCCTCCTGGCTCGTGCCAACCCTTCACCGCTGAAACTTAGCAAATAAACGAACTTATTTTCAGGCGGCAGAGTCCACTCTCGGGCCCACCATCCTGGACCTTTGTCCTCCAATCGCCGTGAAACTTTGTGAATGACAAAACTCAAATTTTGGCCTCTGCCTAAGCTTCTTGGGCCCACAACCCTGGATTTCCGTGTTTAGAACTCCATGAAATTTTTTCCATTCCAAATGGTAGGGAGGACCCGTCCAACCAAGCCCCGGGGCCCGCCTTTCCTTTCGCTATTCAAATTTAAACCCAGAAATCAACTGACCAAACACGTCCCCAGGTCCTGGTCCCTGGATGTCCATTTGTGGACTTTCGTAACGTCTTCACCGTTTCAAATGGCCATATGACAATGTCTTCCCACCTCCCAGGTCCCAACCACCCTTTCTCCACAAAACTAACGAACATCAATCCTTGGCGTCCATACCCTCGTCGGGCCCCGACCACCGAGATTTCATGCCCTTTCAACCGCTATGCAAAGGAAAAGTTGCCTTGTCTTCCCGACCTCTGGGTTCTGACCTCCTGATTGCCAAGAAACTCATCGCAAGGAAAATCTGGTGGTTGAGCTTAATGTCGGGTCTAGTCCTCTGGGCTACTCCCTCTAGACTTCTGGGCCACGCTCGTCGTTTTCAAGCGACAAATCACCACCGGATTTTCGCCCCTCCAAGCCCGAATGCTTCAAAGTTTAAAAGAAACCATTGGTCGTCTTTTCACTTTCCGGGTCCCAGACTCTAGAGTTATGACCTCGGAACTCTGTTTCTTCTAGGTCGTTGCAAACAACAAACTCCTAACAGCTTTCCGGCCCTGAACCTCCGGGGGCCCCAAAGTTGACCAAAATGACCTCAAATTTGAAAACCAACCTCGACCCACATGCTTAAATTTGACTTTCTTCGACACAAGCCCTTCAAACCATTTAAATGTGAAGATAGGAGAAAGCACCCAGATTGCCCCAACCTGTTTTCCCTTTCAAAGAGCATTCTTTCCAAGGAAGTCTAGCCCCTTAGGCCTAGATTGTCCAAAATCCCTTCAGAAAGTGACTAATGACATCTGAAAGAGAAAATTTAACTTCATTAATCGTATGATGTCTAATTGGATTTAGTTCACGGGTTTGGGCTAATGTTAATGCTTTCGTAATTGGTTGTACTCATTACGTCTTTGTCTGCGGGATATATGGAATTGGGTGTAGGACCCTTGGGGGAAACTACAGAGATGGACAAAGGAAATAAAATGTGCAAGACTCCTCGTGGAAAGGAGGATAAAGACTAGATGAAGTTTTAGTTTTAGGGCGAGTCGCCACGTTCAAAAACCATTACTGACTGGAAGGAAATCACAAACACCAATATTGGTCATGTCAATATTGATGAATTCAAACAAAGGGTCAGGGTTCACCCAAAGAATAACAATGCAATATTGATCAGACAAAATGGAATCAAAAAAGTTATTGGCTTCCCCTTGTCCCTCATTTCCCCTGAATTGCTTATGGCTTGCCGGTAGGCCTACCAACCACAAACAAGAACCATCATCAATAGAGATGAGAAAATCCTTGTTGACATGTCAGCTAAGGGAATTACTAAAACTTTCCACATTCCCACCTTTGAGGAGATGGAGATTCCCACCATGGAAGAAGGAAAGGAAACTTGGGATGAAGACCCTATGGGCTGCAAAAGATTAATAAACCAATACTGGCTGAAGGAGAAAAGGGGAAGCGCTGCAAAGGTTCCTCAAGAGCTCTTTCGCAACGACTTCTATGAGGACTACCACGACCTAGTAACCATGTTGAGTAGGGTGATGGGCCTCCCTCCTGCTACATTTTTCCAAGAGTGGATGGTGTATTTTGTTGAAAAAATCCTCCATGGGGACAAAGATGTCACCACAAAAGCCTCATTCTACTGGGGAGGCATCATAAGAATCTGCTTCCATGAGTAGTTTATGAATGTGAAGAAGAGCTCTAAGTTCTACATGACCTCCTACCTAGTCTACTCACTAGTTGAGCAAAGGCAGTATAGTGGATTATTTGTGGCACCCAATGAGGAGTCGGGTCGAAGATTGAAAGCTTATGACAGATATCCCAAGCTACAGTTCAAGAATTTCAAGGAGTACTATAGGGTGAATGATGCCTTCATCGGCCACATCATCAGGTTGCTCAGAGGGGATTATGAGAGAAGGGTCTCTCATAATGTGCGGGAGTTCTTGAAGTAGTGTGCCTTCCTATTCATACAGTTCCCAAAATTCACATACATTTGTGCCCAGGGTTTCATAGAAAGGCCAAATAAGCTGTCATGGTATGCCAATGACCAGATGATACTATTAGAACTCTCT
>VDFB02027793.1:0-14983 GCA_007258455.2 Sequoia sempervirens | reverse complement strand
AGCGTAACACAAGACCTCAGGGATCTTGGTGGGTACTACGTGGGACAACCAAGAAGACACAATCAAACAAAAAAGAAAGATATGCCCCTATGTTTGACCAATCAAAACACACCATAATATGAGGGATTATGGCGGCTTTGACAAGTGATGATAGGGAGCTCAAATGATAAACAAAAGCCAAAAGCATCAAAAGATCACAATCAATTTCAAACATCCTTTGCCATAGGATCAATCAAGGGGATGGATGGGATTGATGAGGTCCGTTAGGAAGGATGGCATCCCGCGAGGACAAAAGATGATGGATACCAAACCCAAAGACTCTGGCATGTGGGATGTTCAAAATCAATTGGATCTCATGATACAAGTGGATCTCGTTTGTTAAGAACCGGCTAGATAAGGGCATAGCTTGATGGCACGACACAGGGAAGATAAGACATGGGACATACACACCCTAAGGACCTAGGGGTTCTAAATGCATCAAAGATTAGCCTTGCCTAATGCGGAAAGCACGTATTCCCTCAGAAGTTCGCTGAAAGGTGGGACGACTGACCAAGATGGAGACCTTGATGGATGGTAAAGATAGGATGGACAAAAGGAGAAAGACTGATGATAGATGATAGAAGAGCAAAGTGAAGATCGATGATGGAACCCCGGGGGTAGATCAAATGATCAACCTTGCCTACGTGAAAGCGCAGGGGCAACGTAGTTCGACAAGACCAAAGGCAAACAATGGATAAAGGATGATAAGATGATAGGATAAGTGGATAAAAAGATGGGACCTGATACGACAAGATAGGATAGACTTGTTGGATTGGATAGGATGATGACGATCACATAAAGCTCAGGGATGGGATAGTTATCCAAAGCATTAAAATGACTTGGGAGGATGATATGATAGATAGATGAGTGATGAAAAGTGATAGGAGATTGGAAAGATGTGCAAGAGAAGTAGGGGTGATGATGATGAGATAAATAGCATTGGGTTGCATGGGGAGGCCTATAATGCATACCAATGGACAAGGGGATTGTGAGATGGATGAGAGTGGAAGGAGGATGGAAGATGGCAGATTGAATAAAGATATAGGGATGGGGGGGGAGGGATTGTTGGGATGGATGGGGATATAAGGATTGGGAGATGAAAGGGATGCTAGGATAGCTGGATATGAAGAGAAGGATGGGGAGATGGAAGGGACGCTGTGATAGATGGATAGGGACAGAAGGATTGGGAGATGAAAGGGATGCTAGGATAGATGGATACGAAGATATAGATGGGGAGATGGAAGGGATGCTATGATAGATGGATAGGGAGATGAAGGGATGTTGTGATAGATGATGTCTCCAAGGATTATGTCACAAAGGAAGTAGATGCCCCCACTCTAGATATGTCATATATGAGGAGGCATGAGGGATAAAAGACAAGTGGATGGGAAGATAAAGGAGATAACTAGATGATGATAGGATGGGTGGCTAAGGAATATGATAGAGCATGGATGAAGGGAATGTATACCAATAGGTGTCCAAAGCATGCATAGATAGGTGCCCCTATTTTGATCAAGATCACAAGAAGGATGGAGGGATGGGAAATAAATGGGATATGATGGTAGGATGCAGAAGATAGGTGGGATGGGGGGATTCATGAAGATGATGGATAACAGAAAGACGGGTGCATAGCTGGAAGCATAGCGGATGGAGGGAAGAAGTTGCCCACAAGTGCAGATGGGGATTTACTTTATGACGCCTGTTTGCTAGGTTTTCATATGGTACTTATCCAAGGTGCTTCTTTGCCAAGTTTTTCACCATTGGACTAATTATTCTCTTTACTATTTTTTTTTTTTGTGGATTTTTTGACTTTTTTGAATTTTTGGATAGTAGGGGGATGAAAATTTATAAGGATAGGGATGTGGATAAGGGAATTTAGAAGATACATGATAAGGATATGGATGAAGGACTCAAGCATCAAGTTTTATACGAGGTAGTAAGATCCCATGTTTGAACCGACTATTGGATGTTGGTACAACCTTATGAGGATAAATGGATTATGCAAGAGGATGAATTAGGGGGATTTGAGAGGGGAGATACATGGGATAATGGATGGGATGTTGCAAAGGGTATGGATGGAATGATGGGGTGGATATGTGATGGGGAGATGTGTTTAGGACCAACATTGACACATGTGGTGGTGGATGTAAAAAGATAAGAGGATTAAGGGATGGAGAATGTGGGGATAATGGAGGAGAAGGAATGGTGAATTTCGGGACATAGGGACCCAAAACAGACTTAGGAGATGAAAGGGGTGTATGGTTAGCTTTTGGATTAGTGACTTTAGATGTTTTTACTGATTTTTCATGTGATGGCATTGCATATTTTTTCTTTGGGATCCAGATGGTTTTGATCTTTGCTTTGGTGGGTCTTTGTGGCCTACGGATTTGATGTATATTTAGATTTTTCTTCTCTTCACCATGTTGTTTAGAGGGGACACAGGGAGCCGTAGATTCATGTGGATGCTTGGATTTATGCATTTTTTCTTTAACAACCAAAGTGCTTTTAGTAGCAATGGCATGGGTGTGAGGAGATGGATGATGTGGAGTGATGGAGGTAGGAGTATGGGGATTATGTGTAGATGGAGGATGTTTAGGTAAGTTCCTTTGTTGATCCTGACTATGGGGTATGTGAGAGGGATGTTTATGATGGATGAGATGGATAGGTGATGAATGGATGAATGGATGGATAGGATGAGACGGAGGAGGTGATTTTAGGATATAGGAGCCCATAATAGACGTAGGATCTGGAGGAAACATGGGCATGGTAGATGGAGGATTGGAGATGGTAGATGGAGGGATGTAAGGAACCAAAATGGATGGAGCAGATGAAGGAGGAATATGGACGGTGGTTTTGAGGTGATATGATAGAGGAGGAGGGATGGTAACATATGGTCTAGTGGAGTGATGGGAAGAGCTGACATTTCTTTTGGAAAAGGCTTGTTGAGGATGTCTAGAGGTTGTACCAACATTTTTAGATTGCGAGTCATGAGTAGTACATCCAAGACCTTGTAGATACAAATGTTCTTTAGCTTGGATGGGCTCTATAATACCTTTCTCATGAAGGCCTAAACCTTTTCCTTGATAGTTCATTCTCTTGAGCATTCGATCTAGGACAGGATTTTTATTATTCTAGAAGAATGATGCGAGTTCATTATGAGGTGGAAGAGGAGGGTTGGTGTATATGCTTTGTTTTTTTTTTGCGAGGAGACCACCGTGGAGGAATGTGAGAGGACCAAGGGGATATGCAAGCGGTGTGGGGATAGCATTTTTAGGCGATGATGGGGGATCATGAGAAGGAGATGATGGGATAGCAACATTAGGAGAGGGAGTAGGGGCCATGATAGGATCTAGATTTGTGGTAGTAGGCTCATGCAATGGAGATGGAGATGGAGCAGTGGAAGCTTGAATGACAAGGGGATCATGGGATGGAATGGATGGGGGACTGTGATCTTGAGGTGGACTAGATGGGATGGTAGGATCTTGATCTGGAGAAGGGGATATGTTGGCATGTTTTGGATTAGACTTTTGGCGTGACTCATCGTGTGCGGGAGGCATGATAATGGAGTCTTGTTGGGACTCTTCAAGTGGGGAAGATGAGGGATGGAAGATTCATGAGGTTCATTGGAATGGGTTTTGGTGCTACTAGGAGTGGGAGGAGTGGATTGGATTTGGGTATCTTCGATGGATTGGGTAGATCTAGGAGTAGAGGGAGATGTGGGTTCAATGGATTTAGTGGGTTCAATGGTTTCAATGGTTTGAGTAGTACTAGGGGTGGTAACATCAATAATAGGTGTGGTATGGAGAAGGGTCTCATCACTAGTGACCGTGGATGATGGATCTAGATGGCATGGTTCCATGACTTCAAGATGTGGAGTTAGGGGATGAAAGCTAACTGTAATGAGTCCTTGGAGGGAACTTACGAAATGAGAGACTGCATATGGTTGGCTTGGCTAGGGTGGTAGAAATGGATGAGGGATTATGGATTGGTGGACTAGGGTTAGATGGAGGAATGGGATTGAATGAGACTATGAGTAGATGGGGATTAGGATTGGATGGAGGACTAGGAGTAGATGGATGAATGGGATTGGATGGAGGACTAGGAGTAGATGGAGGACTAGGATTGGATGGGGGATTAGGATTGGATGGAGGACTAGGAGTAGATGGATGAATGGGATTGGATGGAGGACTAGGAGTAGATGGAGGACTAGGATTGGATGGAGGGTTAAGGTAAGGATATTGGAGTAGTGAATTAAGATAGGGGGACATGGATTGTGGATTAGGACAAGAGGATATAGGTGGTGTAGTGGGACAAGAGGATGTGGGGGATGGATTATAATAAGGGTATTGGGATGGTGGATTAGGATGAGGATATGTGGATTTAGGATTAAGGTAAAAGGGGGTGGAAGGATTAGTATGGGAAGATTGGGAAAGAAGATTACGATAGGGGGACATGGATGGGGAATTGTAATAGGAATATTGTGATCGAAGATGAGGATAAGAGGATGTGGATGTTGAATAAGAGGATGATGTAGATGGGGAAGGGGAAGGTACTGGATACCCCTTGTCAAAGGTAGCATAAGGAACATGATTAGGCTTAATTGGATTTTGGAAAGTGGGTGGAGAAAGCTTACTAGAGATGATAGTGTCAAGGGGATCTATGTCGTATACCTCTTGATCAACAAGACTTTCGTTATTGTCGTCAACATAATTAGGGTTTCCCTTGACTACTATTGATGGAGGATGAGGATTCATGATGATGAAAGGATAAATAGAATGGATCAAATATTTTGGACGGAGATGGACTAAAGCTCAAATCAGAATTTAATTTAAGCTCTGATTAGGACTGGATTAAAGCTCAGATTAGGATGATTGGATGATGTGATGGGATTGATTTTGATTTTCATGGGATTTGGATTTTGATCAAATTTTGTTTGGATATATTGGATTGGATCGGATTTGGATTGGCAAGATTGGATTTTGATTGAATTGGATTGGATTATTAAGATCAATAGGATAGCATTGGTTAAACGGATGTGATTTGATTGATTGGACAATTTGATCGAATGATTGGTTTTGATAGATTTGGATGATTGGATGGGTATGATTGGATGATGAAAGATATGAGAGAGACCTTAAGTTTGATCAAAGGAAGTTACCCTTACTGACCTAGAGCTTTGATTGATTAAGAGGATGATTATGGCACCAAATCCACCTTAAGATAAGAATGGATTGATTGGGCCGAGGATGATAACTTACGACACCGAATTCACCTCAAGATGGAAGCGAATTGATCAAATTCAAGTGTTATGGTCAATTTGGGTAACCACTTTGTAATACAAGTTTAAGGCGGTTTGGTTATGAGTGGTGTTTGGTGATGTAAACGGTAAAATTATGATATTTTCTAGGTGATGGTATGGACTTTTGAATGGAATACGAGGAAATTAGAATGAATGGGTGGATTGAAGATGATTGTGGAGAGTGAGTGGGGATTTAGAATGGTTAACAAAGATTTGGAATGATAAGATGGGGGTTTAAACGGATCAAATGGAGGTTTTGGGAAGCTTAGAGTGACACAATGGAGGTTTAGGATGATGAGATAATGGTTGGGAATAATTAAATGATGGTTTAGAGGCTAAACGGATCCAAATGGGGTGATTTCGGGTGTTCAGGAAGGAAAATTTGCCCTTCTGCAACAAAAATCAGGGGCGTTGACAGCTTTTTGCAGTAAATCAAGGGTGCTTTCACCTTTCTACAGCAAAACAGGGGTGCTTCTACCTTTCTGCAGCAGAATCAGGGGCGCTTCCGCCTCTCTGCAGCAAAACAGGGGCACTTCCGCCTTTCTGCGGTAAGACAGAGTTTGGTTTTGATGGCAATGGCTATGGCAATGATGCAAAATGATAAAGTAAGGCCAAAGTATCAAAGATTTCACAGATTTTTCATAAGAAGACACTTCAAGCAAGCACAATCCTATGATTAATGTTAGGGGTATGGCTAGGCAAGGTCTTAATCTAGGATGCACAAGGCTTCTAGGGAGTCTTCAATATACTCTCGGTACGTGAGGCACAACTGTGAACACTAACCCGTCACAAGCGTGAGTCAGGAACCCCAGCGAGATACTAAAAGGCTCAGAACAACTCTTCACGTCTATCTAGGTATCACCCTAGCTTCGACGCTCTGCCAATTACGATGTGACTAGATTGGGGTACAACTTTCGTTCTCCCCCCTTTATATACCCCGCCAGTATGCGTGGTTGGAATCGTCCCTTGGGGTGATGAAATCCCCAAGCAGGTCCCACTAAAAAGAAGACACTAACCGTTTCCAGCTACTCCCCAGGCTCACACGAAGTGCAAGGGGAAAGTGAAAACAAATTAATGCCCCCTTGGGTAACACAAGAATAAACAATCACAGCAAGCAATGAAGTTTATTCCCCCTAATTAGACTATGTTCCAAAACAACAAGGATAATTTTTTTGCAGATCTAATCAAATAGATGGCCCTACAAACAAATGTTAGCTGTCTTTTCCTTTGTTCTTGGTCAATCACGCCCTAATACGCTGCAAAACGTTAGCAAAAAACACCAATATCCTTGCCAAAATAATGTTAGAGGGTTATTATTTGACAATAGCAAAAAATGAGAAAAAATGAAGCCAAAATGACTATTTTACCTTCCAAACTGTGCTGTTTTGGGGCGCTTCCACCTTTCTATGGCAAAAATAGGGGTGCTTCCACCTTTTTGCAGCAAAATGGGGGCGCTTCCACCTTTCTGCAGCAAAATAGGGGTGCTTCTGCCTTTCTGTAGCAAGATTAGAGGGCGCTTCCGCCTTTCTGCAGTAAGAGGTTAGAGGGCACTTCTGCCTTTCTACAGTAAGAGGTTAGAGGGTGCTTCCGCCTTTCTGCAGTAAGAGGTTAGGAAAAAAAAGCCTTTCAAAATGAAGGGGCGTATCCGCCCCTCTGCAGGAAACTTTATCAATTTTTTTTTAGAAAAGAAAGTTGTACGCCCCACTGCAAGAAAGTGTTAGAAAAACCTTCTAAACATACTCCTAACTGCAGCAAACTTGTTAGAAGAAAATGGAACTTTCAGATATAGGGTGCTTCCGCCTTTCTGTAGCAGACAAGAGGGTGCTTCCGCCTTTTTGCGGTAAGGCAAGGGCGCTTCCGCCTTTCTGCGGTAAAACAGAGGGCACTTCCACCTTTCTGCGACCTTTTCTTGCAAATTTCTTAGCAAAAACGAAGGTTAAGTGCAATAACCCGTTTGTGGGTCCCACTAGGTGTGCCAGAAATGTGATCCTAAGAATTTTACCCTGCTCTAGTGTGCAAAATAACTTAAAAATGCAAGTGATAAAAGACTAAGGACACTTCAAGATTAGCCTAAAGAGTGATAAAATAAGAAGGAAAATGGATAAAACAAGATACAAATGATTTCACCTTCCTTGTTGTTGGCGACTCCTTGATTGGCCCTTGCTTGGGATGATTTTGTGTGCTCCTTAGATGATTTCTTGAGTGACTAAATGTAAGATTGAATGTGCAAAATGATTAGAATGGATAGCTAGATGATGGTAGATGATTGAGAATGCAAATTGGCAGCATGTAGTTATCAAATGGCTAAGTGTTGAAAATGCCCTTGAGGAGGGGGTATTTATAGGAGAATTTGAATTCTCTAGAGAATTCAACGGTCAAGATTGATCCAACAAGGTCAAGATGAAGGGCTATGGTGAGTTGAGAACCCACAAGCCCTCACATCTTGACATGTGGATGGTGAAGTGGCCAAGAGAAGATGAGGTGTAAGTGAGGTGTCAAAAAGGTACATGAGGTGGAGGAAGGACAAGCACCTTGGGGAGTGAGAAGATTTCCTCAAAAGGGATTTCTGTCCCAAGTGGGAGTGAGGGACATTTGAGGAATTTTAATTCTCAAAAATCTACATGGGAAAAGGAAAGGTGGTTAGATATAAATGTGAATTAAAATTCACATTCCTAGGAGGATCTAGAGGGATAAAAGGTGGGCTCCAAAAGGTGGGACTTGGTCACATGTGGAGATTGTGACAAGTCCAAGGTTCTAGAAGCCTTGGAAGGAATAAAAGAATCCTTGGGGAGAGAGTTGACCAAGGTACTGAAAACAAATTTAATTAGAAGATAAATGAGGATTAGAAGCCAACTTGCAAAAGTTGAGGATGTGACACATCCTAATCAAGGATTAGGCATGTGCACATCCCTAATGAAGAAATTAGGAGATGGATTAGGATTAGATGAAAATGATATGTGAGGAATTAAATAAATATAATATTTATTTAATTCATTTGATGAAAAGGATTAAAGAGGGTAAGGTATTTAATTAATAAATACCTTAGGGATTTGGCAGAATTAAGGATATTAATTAAATAATAGTAATATTACTTAATTAACTTGGATAAGAGGATGTTTAGATGAAAAGTGATAAATTTGGATAAATTAAGTGTCCAAATTTGGATGTCTACACTGTCATTACCCAATTTCTTAAAACAAACACAATAATCAAAAGTATCTTTTCTAACCTTGTTAAGCCATAAAACTATCAAATTTCAAATACCATTTCTGAGGTGCTTTCTTTAGGCCATACAAACTCTTCTTTAACCTACACACAAATTCCTCCTTACCCTTGACCTCATATCCCTGTGCTTGATTCATGTATATTTCCTCTTCCAAATCCCCATGGAGAAATGTTTTTTTCACATCTAGCTATTCAAGATGCAAATATTTCATAGCCACAAGACAAGAATAGTTCTAATTGAAGTCATCTTTACAACTAGAGAAAATATTGCATCAAAATCTATACCTTTTTCTGTACAAAACCTTTTACCATGAGTCTGGCCTTATATCTTTTCTTGCCTCCATCTTCTTCCTTCAACTTTTAAACCCATTTATTTGGAAATTCTCTTTTACCTGTAGGCAATTAGACTAACTCCCAAGTCTGATTCTATAGCAAGTAATCTATTTCCTCTTTCATCCTTAGCTCCCACTGCTTTTTGGTATCTACTTGTATTTCTTCTTCAGAACCTTTAGGTTCACTAGAGTTTGTTAATAATATAGAATATAACAATGGAGAAAATCTTTCTGGAGGTCTAGTTATCCTTGTAGAACGTCTAACACTTGTAGGAGTTTGTGGGATAAATTTTTGTTTTTGAGCATCAGGTACCACTGACATTTTATTTTCTGAAATCTCATCCAGCACCACATATTCCTTTTTGGCCTATTCATGCTTCTTTTCCTGTAGTTGATCCTTATACATGACCTTCTCATTGAATTCAGCATCTCTACTCCTAATGATTTTATGATTTTCATAATCCCATAACCGATAACTAAATTCATCTATTCCATATCGAATGAAGGTACATTTTTTAGACTTAGCCTCAAGCTTGGTTCTATTTTCAATATCAACATGGAAAAAAGCTTCATGACCAATTTTTTTAAGAAATTAATAGTTTACCGTTTTACCCATCCATGTCTCCTCTGGAATGCCACCATCCAAAGGATATTAAGGTGCCATGTTTATTAAATAAACAGTGGTATGCACAAAGAATACACTTTAGACATGTTTTTAAATGACATAAACATGTATGAAACTGATTATATAACTTTGAGCTCTACACTAAACATGCCAACACTTTTCTTACAAAGAAAACCATCAAAAATATGGAACAATAGTTTTGCAAGGAAAATACCACACCTTTGGAAGGCCAATATAGATGCCCAGTTTGTGCTTAATGCATATGTTGTAGCAATGTATTGTAGCTCTTACATTGCAAAAGTAGACAAATCAATGAAATATGCATTCAAAAGAATACATAAGGACCACCAACAAACGAATATTGATGTAATAAAAATGATTGGTAAAATTGGAAATGCATTATTGAACTTGCAACAAATGTTAGCACAACAAGTTGTTCATATTGTTTTATCACTTCCACTAAACTTTAGTTCAAGAAAATGCATTTTCATTGACACATGGTCCTATAGTGACGTACATTCATTCTAAAATCTATCAAAAAATTAAACAATGAACCAGATAAATCAGAGAACATACTCTCAAAATCTATAGTGGACTACTATTTAATACGTCCTCAAACATTGATAGACATATGTCTTGCAGAATTTGTTTCAAGTTACAATAAAAATAGAACTACAGTTGACCCAAAAACTAAACCAAGTGTAATATGGTTTATTAACTTCAACAAGCACTTTGATATGGATAATCATTGTAGAGAGAAATTAATGCTCTATGTACCATTTACAATAAATGAGAGTACATTAAAACAAAATTTTGACTCATGGGAGCATGCATACATGCACCATGAAAAAACCATTATAAAAAATTGTGCAAAGTTCACTCGCAACACAAGTCTTGCATGGGTGACATAGAAAAAGAACTTAAAGATATTGAGTTCCTTGATGATGGTAACAATGATAAGTCATTGACAACAATAAAACCCATCCAAACGGAACAATGACATTCAAACAGACCTTCCAAACATAGGGCGCATAAAACCAAATACAATGCCACACAATGCATTTGAAATTGCTAGACACCCACAAATAATTGACAACAATGAATACTATGAACTAAGACAAATTTTAAACAAAGAACAAGAAATTGTTAAATATGTTATAATGAAAAAGATGAATAACATCGACAAGCATTTGCATTTGTTCTTGATTGTAGGAGTTGAAACTGGAAAGAATTTCACAACAAAAGCTATATACCAAGCTCTAATTCACATTTATAGCGAGTCTATTAGCAACAATCCAGACAAACTAAAAGGATTATTAACTATGTATACATGTAAAGCAGTTTACAACTTAGATGGAGTCACATTACATTCAGCATTTCACATACCATTTCATACATCATATTTTCTTCCCTTAGCATTTGAAGCATTGGACAATATTCCCAAGCACTACGATCAATTGCATGTGCTCCTTATAGATGAAATATCACTAGTAGGCTCAACATTTCTACTCTACATTGATAAACGACTACGCGACATAATGCAAATGCCTACAATGTACTTTGGAAACCTTGATACAATTTTTTGTGGTGATCTCTACAAGCGCAACCTATCCTTGACTCCATTGTATTTGAGAATAAACCCACTGTAACAAAATTGATGCCTTACAATTTTTGGAAAGACAATGTAAAATGCTACTCATTGGTCACAACTATAAGACAAAATGATGAAAAGTTTATTGCAATCCTTAACAAAATACAAATAGGCTTACAAAAAAATGATGACATAGACTGTCTTAACCAACTTTTCTTCCATCCTCCACCTTTAGATCCAACACTTCCATACTTTTTCTATAGGAAAGCTAATGTGGACGTGCACAACCATAGAATGCTATTGGACATTTCCAGTCAAATGATAGTGCTAGATGCAATAGATGAGCATGAGGAAAACTATAATGCAATACAGATTTATAGCCATACAACCACTCTTCCACCTCAAATATACTTGAAACAAGATATCCTTTTTGAAATCTATGTAGGCAACTATAATACACAAGATGGCCTAGTCAACGGATCTGATGGAATATTTAAAGCATATACAACACATACTGACATTGATGTTGTTTGGCTCAAATTTACTGATCCAACAATTGGACAACAACAACGCACAAAACTAGCACAATACTACACTGATCTCATTGACAAGGAATGGATTCCTATATTGTGCATTGCTAGAGCCATACAAAAAAAATTAGCGAACAAGGAAATTACAATTAGAAAATAATTCCCAATACAACTAGCATGTGCACGAACCATCCATCATTTGCAAGGACTAACAATGCAAGATTTGGCTTTTGACCCAACAGGCATAAGACATCACGGTTTAACTTACACAACACTATCACAAACAAAGAAAATAGACTCATTATTTTTGCTAAAACCTTTAACCACAAAAAACTTTAAAGTTAAGGGAAAGATACACATAGAAATGCATCACCTGTAGTCAACTACATAGTGGTAGCTTGATATTCAAACTACATGTTCACACGATACACCACAAATGATTTTATGCACACTAAGCACTTGTTCATTAAATCCACATGCACATGACATTGCCAATGACTATGACACAATACAATCTGACATTTTGTGTTTACAAGAAGTACACATGCATATCTTACAACCTAATATATTATTGCAATATTTTAATACCTTTGGTATGAATATGATACATGGTATAACAATGTTTACCAAAAAAATTTGTTTGTATCAAAAGCAAAAGAACACAACTCTACAAATATTGAAGCCATCACAGTCATAATACTACGATCCATCGATTAACTTAATATTTGTAATATTTATGCAAGGCCTAATACTCCCATTCAAGAAATAATCACAATGCTTCAACCTATAATTGCATACACAGATACAAAAAACATAATGTACATTGTAGGCGACTTTAATATTGACATGTGCTCAAAAAACAAAAGCAAAAGAACACTTCAAAATTTCATGCAAACTAACACAATTCATTTTTTGATAAACAAATCACATAGTCTACACAATCTGCTCATTGACCATATTTGGTCAAATTCAATCACAAGTATATGCAATATTTATAGATTAGAGGCATATTGGATTGACCACTTTCCTATTTTCCTAAAATTTTACCTTGCCCATTGAATCAGTTCAACATTACAGCATACATAAGCATATATCACTAATACATTTTCTAATGAATTATGCAATACTAAATCACTACCGTGCAGGAAAATTATGGATCAAACAAAAAGACCACAAAAGCAAGTACAAGAAATGGAGGATGGAACAAGCAAACGGTAAACAACTTATCCTATTTGCCTATGACATGCATTTTTGCATTGTCCAAATATAAGATTTACATTTCTCTTGTTGTTTGCAAAACAAAAATCAAAAAGACCATATCAATTAAAGAGTTGAATGTAAAAAAAGTTGGTGACACATTCCAAGGTGACGTCCTTGTTGTCTATAGAGCAACATTGGACAAAGTCAATAGAACATGTGAAGTACTACGTGCAGATCTCACAGATCTTAAAGAAGAAATGACAATCACATTGAATATCAGTGGATACCTTGTGCAAGAACATGAGCACAAAATAGTTCTAGGATTGGGAGTTTCAATATCAGGCTTCCAAATTACTCCTAGAACAGATTATGACAGAGGGGATTGTGATTGCATACTGATATTGGCAGACAAAAGCACAATTGAAAGCATGCCTCGCTTTTCTACTGACTACTACTTCATTCCAAACAAAACTATCTGCCAATTACTAGAAGCCACATATCAATTTCCAATTGGAACAATAGGTGCTTTGGTTGTTGGCGCTAAAAAAGTAGGCAGCCAATTATATTCAATTGATATCAAAGATAGCATAGCAGAATCTGACAGAGCATAGGTACAAATGTCTCACCAACATATGCCACTAATCCATTTTAACGTATTTTTATAGCATTGTGGTATTTAATAAAATTTCTATGTAACAAAGACTAACTTTCTGATTACCATGCAGCTGCAACTATGTCCATATCATGAAAAGCAATACTTGCAAATAGAGGAACTCCTACATAGGAACAAAACCCCAGCCTTTCTTTTCAAGAATATCCTAAAAATCACGGATCAAAAAAACATGTTCCACATGGGTCAATCAACATTTATTTGCAAATTGAATAACAAGAGAACATTGGACAAGTTAGTTGCTTTGATGTAATCAACATTCAAGGTGACTTTTTAAAAATATTTTTGCATTTTCATTTAAAATTTATGAAACTTTCACTTCTTACTATCTATGTTCACATGTTCTAAGTTTTAGGAACACTAAAAGCAACAAACACACTTTCAAATCCATTTGAATCTTTCTTCCTGAATTGAAAATATAAATTCAACACCTACGACATGCTCTAACAGGAAACTGCTCATTGTAGCCAATGTGACAAGGAAGTCAGCTACATATAATCACTTCATCCTAAAGCTATCATCATAACAAATGAAAAGAAAATAGTCCATTGTACAATCTGAAGCAATGTCTTGTGACAACTCTTGCCTGCCCTTCAAGACATGAAATATGAAAACTACATCAAGGGAAAATCAGTAATTATATTTGCACTACGAGACTTTGTCACCAAAGGGCATTTCACCCTCAATCAAAACAACATTATCACAAAAGCCATTTGCCTAACTGAGTAAATAGTATATGCCACAACAAGGTATAAAGCAATATTGATACAAATACTCTTATCGCTCTTCAATTTCCTAAAAATATTTAAAATTGTATAAAAAAACTAGCTTTCATACTAACCATAATAATGACATTGCAGGTGACGAAGAAGCAAAAGCAACTGAAAGACTACCTGCCATTGCATGAACCTGCATTCCTCGTTTTTGTTATGCTTTTCTTCTTGGCTCTTTTGCCTATATTACTATATCTCATGTTCTGTGACTAAAAACTTCTTCCTGCTTTTATTTTACAATGAACATGTTTTTCTATTATATGCTAGACAATACTTTATTTTCTTATATCACCATTTAAATAGATTAAACTCCACTGTTACACGTTTTTACTATGCAATATATTAGCAATATGAAACATACATGTTTTTAAAGGGAAAGTTACTATTGCAATAATTGCATTTCAATTTGACATGCACTTGGTTGGCCAATCAAATTTTTTTGACAAATTTTATAATGTGTTTCTATTTCTCTTATTTGCTTACACAAAGAAGAGTACCAAACCTACTCCATGCAATAGAAAAAAACATGAATGATAGATTTCAGACATGAAAGATTCAATTCATACTTGATTGAGTTCTCTTTGGGCTACTTTCCCACTTACTAAGTTTTTGTGGATAAATCAATAAGCAATAGCATTCACTTTATAACAAAACATAGGTAATGCAATAGGAACTTTTACAATTGCATTTGCTGAATTT
>VDFB02027792.1:16470-29828 GCA_007258455.2 Sequoia sempervirens | reverse complement strand
TGATAAAATGCTTTTGCATTAAAATTTGGAGATAAAGGTTTACTTGTGTCAATTGGCTTAATTGTAGGGAGTTGAATTAGATTCTTGCTTAATGTAAGGAGTTGAATTAGATTCTTGCTTAATAATTATATACCATTATTACATGAAGAGAATCAAGAAATTGTGTGAATTGTCTATCTCCTGGCCAAAATTGATAAGGAATGTTACTGGTGGTGGCAACATGTGTTTCAATTTTATTGGAAATTTGAGGATTGTTTATTTTAATGAAGCTTTTTCTTTTTCTTTTTGAATGATGAGTAATTTTTTTGATGTATGGATTTAGATTGGCTAGTAGGAGTCAATGAAGGTGTTCCTTCACATTGACTAACCAATATTGGATAATCCTGAAGATCTATACACAAGTGTTGAAATAATGGATACTTCATCAATAATATCTTGTCTCGAATGTTAGGTTGCAAGTTTCCTATGAACACCCTTTGAGTATCAACTTTAGGAAGACTATAGGATATTTGTGAGTAAAGAGATTGATATCATTCTATAAAGTCTATTATCTTTTCCTTAGGTCCTTGTTTATAATCACTAAGTTAGTTAATATCAATTAAGGACCAATTTTTTCTTGAAAATGTTGGAGAAATACACTAACAAGTCACATAGATTAATGAGTCTATGGAGTTGTTGAAATGAGAAAACCATTTCAAGGCCATATTTTTCAATGATATTGGAAATATTTTAGCTAGGATCTTGTTTTCAAAGATGAAGTTGCTACACAATGTAGTAAAATTTGATACATGGTTGTTAGGATCTCCCTTACCATTTTACTCAAATTGAGGTATCTCAACATTTTGAGGCATATGCATTTTCAGGATAGAATTTGACAAAGGAATACATGTAAGATATTGTGGAGGTTTACCATTTTGATTTGTATTCAATGTTAAAATTTGTTGTTGAAGTGATGTCATGTTTTGTACAAGTTGGTTTATCATTGGATCATTTGGTGACATGTTTTGAGAGTTTGTTGAATAAGGTGAACAAGAGTGAGTGACCAATGGGTTACTATTTTGCATGTTTATGAAAGGTGATGAACATGGTGATGTTAAAGGTGATGTGACAAAACTATAAGGATTCAAAGTAGGAAACCCTAAGATTTTTTTTATTCTATTGGTATATTGTATGGTTGATGCTAATATTGGTGGTGCAAACGTGGGAATAGAAGGTATGGTTGTAAGAAAGGAAACTTGTTTTCCTCCTTGGCTTTGAGCATTTGTGAATGCTTGAGTGTAACTACCTGTCATAGGGATATTAGCATCTACAATGTGAGCTACACTACAAAACACTTCTATTCACTAAGAAACATTTATCAACTTCCTAAGGCTATCTACAATAGGCACCATGTCTCCTGCTAAGGATTTAGTACTTAAATAATCTTGAAGATCTTCCAAATCCTTGTCTAATTAGATTATCTTTAGGAACATGGGAAATAGTAGTCTCTAGGTCCACATAAATGTTAGGTTGTGAGGTGTTCATAGGTAATGTGGGGTGAGGAATGAAATCCAAAATGGATTGGGTTGAAGCCATACTTTATGTGAAAGAGTTAGAGAACTTAGGCTCCACAACAAATGTAGTTATCGTACACGATGCCAGAAGTCTAAAACTTCATCTCATAGGAGTATTAGTAGTAGGACAACAAGTTGTGAAGCTCATATGAGTTTTACAATGCTTGAATAAGCCTACTATATAGGGAAAGGTATGTGACAGTCACAACAAACCACATAAAGTACATGATCCAAAAGAAAAGCCACACCGAAGACACATAAACAGGTTTGTGATCCAAATTTGAGCTAAATCTAACTGGTCTAGGGTGTAGTGCGCCTTATATTGGAAAGGTTCTTTTACTAAAATCAAATTTTGGATGTGTTCTATCTAGTGTTTAAGTGTTCTTTTATGTGATTGTGCAAGGCTTTAATAGTAAATAATTTTCCAGAAGTCAACAAATTTTGTGATTTTGCAATATGAAACATAGTTATGCAAGCAATTTTTGAAAGCTTTAATGATGAATGCAATTTGGAAATACAATTTTCAGAATGTAAAGTACAAAAATTTAACTGATCTTATGTTGACAAACCTGAAAAATTGAAATCTTGTATAACAATGCACTTTTCCACTTTTTCACTATATGCAAATGCCTAAATGAATGTTTTGAACACTTTCAGATTTGAATTCAGGCCTAATGTAAGTTATCAATGCAAACATGAACTGATCTTATTTTGTAATGACCTAATATAACACTGGATGTAAAATGTAATACATTTTTTTTTTTTTTAAAGCTTTTTATGATGAATATGCAAGCCTAGATGATGGATGCAAAACACCTTAAGATCTAGTTCAGATTTGGAAATGATAGCTTCAAATTTCAGAGGTGCTAAAGTGTTTGAAACAGTTGGGTTTTCCAAAATGTTTGATTGTGAAAATGATGAAGACCCTCTTCCAAAATTGGATTAATTGGATTAAAGATGACCTCAAGAACTATTTGGCTACAAACCTATTAGGGAGAGCCAAAATGATGGATTGGAGCTTTAATACAATTGTTTAGGTGTGTGTGAGAGATTGATTGATGTGAATTTGAGTGAGTAATATCAAAATACAATGATCTAACTATGGAAACTATGCAAATGCAATGATCTTCTATGATTTATGACAAATTAGATATAGATAGACAAATTTCAATTCCAAAAATGAGAAGAGTAGACACAAATACACCTGATATGTAAATTTGAGCTTGATCTTTCCAATCTAGAGCATAGTATGCCCTAGGTTGTCCTCTTTAAATTCTCATATTTAAAAATGTGGGCTTTAGGATAGAAGTCTATAAATTATATCCCCTTGGTGTTGTCGAAACTTTTTCTATTGATGAGAAAATGCAAATTCCATGACTTGTCAACTTGTAGGGTTAGAGTGCATGAATGGACAAGTAGCCTTCAATATTCCTTCAACTCACTTTAGATCTGTAATAGGTCTGCACACATGAGAGGAGAGGAAGGGTTGTGCCATATAGGGGCTTGCCTTAGTCAAACTCCGTGTTGGTATTTCTACCTCTACAATGGAAAATTATGATAAAAGAGAGCATATCCTTGGATGGATAGAGGATAATTGGAAAATAAGTAATGAATTGATCACTTTCTGTAACTCACTACTTAGATCTGATCTCCTTGATGGATTGAAGTCACACTGATCACCTTCAAGGATCAGTTATTGTTTGGTTTGGTTTAATTTGATGACCTACAAGTGTTAGTACACATAAACAAAATGCATGCAAAATATATGACAAACTTACATAACACATGACATGATGCTTGAATGAGGAAATGCTACAATAATCAAGATAATTCTTCTCTTGGTTGCTCTTGAATGCTTTTAGGACACTTGAATTTCTCAATTGAATTCTTAATTATACTCCTCCCTTTAAAATGGTGAAAATACTTTGTATTTATATGCAATTCTTCTAATTTCTCAAAAATCAAATATTGATAGCCAACATTTCAAATTGAAAATTAAAATAATTAATTATCAACACCAACATATTCAAATTTGGGGTCAACTTAAGTGGTCTAGGGCGTAGTGTGCCCTAGACTAGATTCTTTCTTAAATTTAGAAATCAAAAGTGTCGGGGGGAAAATATTAAATGCATAATTTGAATTCCCATGTTTGATTTTCCAATAATATTTATAAAAATTGGCCATTAATGCATAGTAGGTCCAAGTGTGCATAGGGGATATTAAACCTAGTGTGAAATTGTCATAGGTGACAATTTTCGACTCTACAGTTCCATATGACAGAGGCATCCTCTTGACCTTGTGCTTTATATGTGTTGGTTGTTGTAGGATTTGACTACTTTTTGGCTTGTGTTGTTTTTAACAACTTGGTTAAAGGAATTAATCTTCCTAATCACCCCCAAAAACTTGACAATGGTTTTTTTTTATGACTCATTTCTTACTCTTTTGGAAGAAGATGATAATGCCAAACATGTTCTTCAATGGTTGGATAATTTTTTCTTAGCCTCTAGTTCTAGTATTCAATGGTAGAAAACCTAAAGTTAAGACAATCCTTTCTAGCTGGCCTATTTGGATCAATTATTTTTATTGGAAATTGATGGATCATGGGGAGGTTTTCAAATTCTTTACCATCTATTTTTATTCAATCTTCTCCCTCTTCATAGTGGCAACTATCATTTCCTTTGTCAAGAAGAAGTTGGCTCATTGGATGGCCAAACCTCTTTCTCTTGTAAGAATTTTTCAAGTTTATGAAGTTTTAGTGGCTACCTATGTTTATTATTATTATTCCTATTGGGTTTCCTCAAAGCCCTCCTATTAAAATATTGAGAAGCTTTTGACAAAATTTTTATGGGCCTCCTATGATCAAGATTTTTTTTCCACAAGGTTGCTTGGGAGTTATTTTGTCACCCTCATGATTCAAGTAGTCTTGGCATTATTAATATTCAAACATCAAGGTTTAAATTTGATTGTTAAGGGGGTTATTAGAGCCTTAGAGGGGAACTAATCCTAGAAATTCCTACTTTGTCATTATATTTCTTCTAGTGTTTCTTATGATCATAAATCCTAAAGAAATCTAGGCTTTCAATATATTCTTTTTATATAAAAAATTGTTTAGATCTAGGACATGTTTATGATAAAAAGCATATGGAGGCTTGTGAAGCTATTATACATGAATATTATGGAAAGGAAGTGACTTGCAAAAAATATTAGTTATCAACCAACAATCCATTTGGTGGTCTCCTACAATCACTTTCTAGGATAGACCTACTGCTGAAGTTACTTGGGTGCATGCCCTAAATATTTTTCATAAGGGCATTAAGACTCTTGTATTTCTTTTTCAAAGACCACTATGTTTTTTTTTTTTTTATATTGGCTTGAGGCCAAAATGAAATTCAAACTCTTTATGATCACGATTTTAAATCTTTTAAACTATTTGTTATTCTATTCTTATATAAATTCTTAAAAATATCAGGGTTAGGTCTAATAAACCCTAGCAAAAAGATTGGAAATGGTATCCTCATACTCCATTTTGTAACCTCAAACATTGCAAAGGATATTAATGACTCTCTTCACATCTACATGTAGTGTAAAAACATAATGATAAATGGGGATTTACAATCCTCAATTGGCTTATAACAATACAATTCCAAACTATTTGGACAACCATTCTTGAACCAAAGCTTACTCACTTTGTTTGGTTCATTCTTTACTATGATTTTCCCACTACATCTAGATTGATCCACCTAGGGTCAACAATTTTTTGTCATTTTTGTAGACACTAGGAAACTCTTGAGCATCCTTTTTGGTTTTGCATTAGAGTCTAGTTTGCTTGGAATTGTATGCACAACTTATTTAAGCCTTTTCATACTAGTGTCTTTTTCTTGGAATATGATTCTTTTATATGTTTGGCCTATAATTCTTGCTAAATTAACCTATATATGAAAAATTTTAGAGTGGAAATTTTGCTCTAACATTTAGAAAGATAAATAATTAACTCTCTTTTCAAGAGCTTTTGTTAATATTCATTTCTATTGTATACTAAACACATGATTTTCTTTAATGTTCTCATGTGAATATAAGGGAAAAATAGTAAAGTTGCTCACCTATAGGTCCTTCTTGACAATTGGAGTCCTATGGTTGCCAAAGTCCCACCAATCCTTCCCTCTTATAGGGACCAACCCCCTTATTGAGGGTGTTAGTGTAGACATAGTCACACAGCTCATAGATATGATTCTCATGTTTCCCATGGTTCTACACCACCTTAGCACAAAGTTCTAGGTCCAAAAACTCATGGTTGGTCTCAACAAGCTCACCTACCCTTTGTTTCCTTAAAACCCCATGATAAGGGTGTTCTTAGTTGGCTAGACAATAACAAAACTCTTTGCTTGGCTTTAGCTATTTCTCCCACCAAGAATGAAGCTCAACCACCATATGGAGAGCAAGATAATTATGAAGGATCCATTACAAGTTGGGAGCCAATTCTTAACAGCCACGAGCTTCACAATAATTGAAACAAGTCTAATTTTTGTGATCCACCTCTTCAATTTATTAAATTAGAACTCTTGTTATTTAATGATTTAACCATTTATTTATTTTGTTCATGTTTTAATACTTCCATTTAAAATAAATAATATAATTATATATACAGTGGTTCATGTTGCATCCAAAACTTTGTCCAGACCGTCTAGCAATGTTTGATTAGGTAGTAGGGCGTTATCTTTTGAAGCATTTTTTAAGTAGAAATAAACTTTAATAATACATTTGCCGGCCTGGCATTTAATCGTATCCCTTGGTTTTTCTTTTTGACGGACTGCAAACAAACTTGGAATGCAAACAACAGTCGTTTTAGCCTATTATTATACTGTCTTAAGTAACCAAGCATCTCTCAATTTTCCTTGTTTCTTTGCAAAATTTTCAAAACAAGAGGAGCTTAAAAAGAGAGTCTTTCCCATATGAATAAAAATGTAATGTTACAATGGCAGATGAAAACAAAATTACACTGCGGCTTAAGTCCTCAACTGAAGCGCAGACTAAAGCTCCCGTTACTTGTTCACAGAACCAAAATAAAAAAGGTGAATACAAAAGCCATCAAAGGCTCGTAGAATAAGATTCTTATCAAAAGATTTGCTGGTCTTTGCAGAAATTCTGAACATCTAACACAATCACCTGATCCTGAAACCATATCTGCAAAATTATGATTCTGTTAGTACTCTTAATTTGGTTAGCAGGATCAGTAATTGCAAATCATTAATAGGATTCTAAACATCATCCCATCTTTAAGAACTCAAATCAGAACTCCCTATTCTTGACTACCACCTCACTTCATTATTAGGACCTTATACCAGTGCAAAAACTTCATACAAAATTACTTGCCATGGTAATGCTGTGAATTAACTGACATAAGGAAGAAGATAAAAGAGTAATGAGTAGATTTTACATACTTAGTAAAGAACAGGGGATGTCAAGTATAGTATCCACTGGTACACCTTGTGTCAAGTTTATCTCTGGATTGGCTGATTGAATATATTCTGCCATGGTTGCACATTTCACAGCAACAGACTGTATTGACTCATTTTCATCTGTAACAATATAGGATATCCCACAAGGTCCGCATCCTGTGTGGGAACTATTACAAGGCAACATTAGAGTGTCTCCTACCCCAGCTTTATCAAGCACAAGCCCCTGTCGATTGACTTCTGCAATGGCATCTCTAGTTGTATTACACAGAACTGCAAGATCATCAAGTTTAACAAATGCTCTCAACTTGATGAATGCTCCACAGATTGTACAAGTTCTGTGTGTAATTACAGGTACTGAGGCACATGGCACATACAGAGTCTTTCCTCTAGGTATAAGTTCATTTTCAGATCTGATGCTGTTGGCATATACAATCAGATCAGTGGAAACATTGCACAAATTTGCAATACCATTGACATCAGTGTCTTTCTTTACAGAAATGATCGGACTACATTCGCTGCATACGGGATTATCCGAATGATTTGTATTGCAGGGGATTTTCAGGTTTGTGTTATTGAGTAATCGAGCAAAATTCACACCTTTATTCTCAAGCTGCAGGGCAATGGTACCCACATGACATTTGGCAGCCACACCTCCGACCTGTTCATTGTCCAGAGTAGTAAAGGAAAGCCCGCAAGGTCCACAGTTGTCCTGTCCACAAGGCAGCCTAAGCCTAGTCCCAATAGGAACCTTTGTAATGTTTGGTTCTTGCAGCGAAGGATTGAGTCCAATCAACTTATTTGTATTGACTGAACATCTCTTTGAAACGTTTTCTATATCCTCCTCTACCATTAGATTGTATTCAATCCCACAAGGTCCACAATGGTCAAGTGGGGTTATAAGATCTGGATTCATACAAGGTATATTAATGAATTGACCTGGATATACATTATTCAAGTCGATTCCAAGGTTTGCTTGTCCCATAACTTTAAATGAAGTATTACATGTTTTTGCTAAATTGAATAAAGTTTCTTCAGACATTATATGATGCCATGATCCGCATATGCTGCAGTTGTTTATATAATCTCTACCATTGCAGGAAATGTTAATGGCCTGAAAACTTGTTATGTTCTCATCTGTCAGATTTAGATTTTTTCCTTTCAAGTCCTCCTCTGTTGTATTGCAGTATTGTGCCACAGATTTGATGGTATCTCCAACACTAGGTTCATATCTATTCCCACATAGTCCACAGCCAATGAAACCAGGAACCTGGATTTTAGTACTTACAGATGTTACCAGTCTCGAACTTCTTAGATGTTGACCTGGCCCAGGTATTGCGATCTTCCCCTCCAGCCTACGTGAAGATGAGAATGGCTTAAACTGATTTACATATTCTGCTGCTAACTTTTGATGATATGTTGCTTTCAAACCCAATGAGCAGGGAAGACTAATAACAGATCCCCTTTTCAGAACATGGTGAGCATTGACGTTGTATTTCTGTAGTGTTTTTACATTATACCCACATTTTCCTGAAGAAAGAAAAACCATACCCACTTCACATAATGATCCTTATGTATTAATCTAGTAACTGTAACACTGCCTGTTGGACTGTACCTCATCGAAGGTAGTGGAAGGTCATCCTGTGATGTACTTCAGGACACAAGTGACCATGCCCATCCTGTGACAAGTCAATATACAGACTCATCACGGAGTGCATATATAGGAAGACTTATCACAGGGTGCAGTCGTACCCACATTAATTTGTGGGAACCCAACATACAGTATTACAGAATCTAGTGTATAGATAAAAACGATCAAAATTTATGACAGAAAGCTCCTAAACTCTTTATGATATATCTCTTCCAATAAAAGTGAATTGGGTATGTGTTAAACTTACTTGCAATGTTTCTGAGCAGCTCTGATCTACCACTTACAGTATACTGCACACCGCATGGACTGCAACTTCTATCATAATAATCTGCATCGAAGACCACAATTCATTATCTTTTCTATCATAACTAAGATTAACCAGTAATTTTCTTCCCTGTAAAACAAGAAATATATCTCTTCAGTAACGAACAAATAGGTATTTATGGACCTCTCCCACACCTGCTGCAAAAGACTGGGCAACTGTGTCAGTAAATATGGTGATCAAGAGAACTGTGAACAGACGAAGCAATGGTATGCTAGCCGGCCACTTGGTATTGGATAAAAACTCTGTAAGTATATTCTCTCTCATTACGTAAATAACCATTTTCCTAGTTCAGATCAACTTGAAAACAATGAAAACCATATAAACCAGTATATCTCCCTCAAAATCTATGTAACGTTGGAATTAACGAGGAATAGCTGAGAGCACTCTCGTTAAGATTTGTTTAATTACAGGCGACGTTTAGGATATTAATTAATTAAAAATAAAAATTAAGTTGTATTCTAATTTTTTAATTAATTAATATATATAGTCAAATGTGTATTCTATGTCTGGATAGACAGTAGGATTGGGACAGAAATGAGATTTTTAAGAGAGTCGTTAAATTAGATGGATAGATATTTCATATCACTAGAAAGTCAATAAAATAAACTAAAAAATACATACACTTTCAGAAATTGAAATAAACTTTTTAAATAGAAGAGCTAAAGAAGTGGGATTGTGGATAAATCATTACATTCAAAGAGACATTTATTTTGTCCCTCATATTTGTGGCAAAAACAATTCTTTTTATAACAGCTTTTCAAAAACTTGATATATGTTGTTCAAACATAATAATTTGGCATTAATGTTGAAGAAGGTTATTCATGACCCTTTTAAATTTTCTAGTAATAATATTAATTTTTTCCCGTTCTTATTTGTGGTCAGGGATTTGGACAATGATTCCCTACTACTATTTGGCATTATTATTTTGCCATTCCTATCATTCATTCCCCTCTCGATTTACTATTTGTTGACCACAACCCAAGTTTATCCTCTAAATCAATGGAATCCTCCTTTAATCATGATCAAAAGCCTAAGCCTCAAATTGTAACCTTAATCACTCTTTCTACTTTGCCCTTTTCTTTTTGTGTTACATCCTGTCCTTGCAAAACCTTATATAGAGATTGTGATTGATGCATATCTCTCACATAGAGCAAGGAACACTATCAAACAACTGATCACAAATCAAAGAGTGGCCAACCATCAATAAGCTCATATAGGGAGTGAGTCAAGAGGTAAAGAGATTCAATGCTTCCTTCATAATGAAATTTAGATTTGATTCTACTAGATTGTAAACAAATAAAAACTATCTTAATTTTTCTCAATAGATTCCCCTTTGAACAAGATTTTAATCCTTGTGCCAAACAAAATTGGAAAAGAAAGGGTTGGAATATAGAAGCCATTAAGGCTTACGGAAGTTAATGCCTCCTACATGTTTAAGTTTACTCACCATGTTCAAATTATGCTTCAATATGGGACATGAGTTATTCTAATCTTATTGCCCCAAAATTTTAATTATAACAAATTTAAAATTTTTGGTCTCCCATGTATTTATGAAGTTATTGTATATTTTTCTTAAGTCATCGAGTCATGGTTGTCTAGTTTTAAAGTCCAATTTCAAACAATGGGAAATCCATGTTAAAATGTGTGTGTCAAAAGAGTTAGTGGTCTAGGTGATCTAGGTAAAGTTTGGTTATCATGAAATGACAAAAGTTTCTAAGCCAAAAGAGAAAAAAATATTTCCAAGGCAAGATTTCAAAGTTCCTTTACACATATATAGTTTTCCCATAATTGCGCGTGAGGCTCAAAATTTCAATAAAATATAAATGGTGGGGATTAGAGACTTATCATGCACATTCACAATTTTGGTAAAACTAGTAATTTTTGTAAAACTATACCAAAGCTCAACTTCTTCATTGCAAAACATAGAAAGCTTCACACTTATTCTCATATGTGTGAATAGTTATTTATAATCCCTACAAGCCTATTTTCCTTGATCAATATTATTTTTCATGTTTCCTTTACCAAAAGTATCTACTTGAGCTCACCATTTTTCCTTCTCCCCGACTACCTTTCTCTTGCACTCACAAATTCTCAATTTCAACCAAATTCATTGTTATGTGCCTATTTCACTAGAACATCATGTTTAATAAAGATTTTTTTTTGCAATACATGAAGGGTTTCTTCACATTGCTCAAATATTCCAAGGTTTCTAGTCTACTTTGTTGAGAACAAGGTGATGCTGCTATAGTAAAATCACTTACAAGTGTTATGCAAATCTGAAATAAATTTATTTATTCAAGGATTACCATATGATGTTTATGTGCATGCATAAAATCAACAACAAAAATAAAATTAGCAAACTATATCAACAAATGATTTGTGGAGAAACCCTTTCAAGAGAAAGATCCACACAAGAAAGGGGATAACTATTAATTAATCTTCAAGAATGAGATATATCCAACAAACTAACACCCTCTTCGCTCTAACAACACTTTGGTAGCACTTGTGTACATGTAAACCAATTATATGAAACCATGAACTCATACCCTCAATATATAGGCACAAAGAGTGGACAAAACCATAAATGGTTTATCAAAATAATAGATGCTAGAAGCATGGTACCATGCAAAAACATGTAACACACCTTACAGAAACCTTAGAGAATGTCACACACATAACAAAGCAACAATTTTTTTTTTTAAAGTGTAATTAAACAAGTAAAGTAAACTACACTAACACATACATTCTCTAAGGTACGTTACGACGCTTACTTACAATACCCATTACTAACAAAAGTTACTAAATATAACTTATATCTATTACTCATGAATTAAAGATCATACATCCAATAACATTAAAATACATCACTTAAGCTATAAAGTACAATAATGATTCATTCACACATTGCATTTATTCAATATTACAATTACAATTCTCATTTCCAAATGAGATAGTTTATACAAAAGTGTTACAATTACAAATTACAAAGATTCTCCTTGAATACAATTGAGGAGTAATACAATTACAAGGTATCCAACAGATACAAGTGAGAACATGAAAGAATTACAAATCCACTGGTACACACGAGCTCTCCATTAGGAAGTACTCACCATCACGAACAAGAACTGGGGACCCAACGATGTAAGGTGCACATTCCACCCAACCAAGTGGTACCTAAAGGCCCACCCCCTGTGTTAGGAGATAGTAAAAGAGCTTCCTAGGCAAAACCTACAACCTCTAGACATAGGCAATAACAGTACTAACTACACAAGTACAAAACTAACAAAATGGTTACAATGCTTCCAGATTACAATGATCAACTACAAAATACAACAAACTAACTAACGGTTGTCATAGGAGGAGTTTCATCACAAAATTGCATGGGTTACCCTGGCGAATCTTCCTAGGCTCCAGCCCCCATCTTGGGTTACCTTGGTGACCTCTTACAAAACCCAGCCCCACATGCAATCCAATGCGGAATCGATTATCTTTGATAGAGACAAGATAATGATCTTGTCATTCTAGGCCTTCTCATCTCATCCCAAGTCTTTACTAGCCCTTGAGTCCATGATCGAGGCATTAACAAAAGTTAAGTGTTTAAACTACCCTTTTTCCCTAACATATTTATTAAGTTATCACTGATTAATCTAACTCTTCATGAGTTACCCAAACACCACTTTGTGTGTTGGCCCCCATGAAAATCCACTCCCCTATTAACAACCTAAGGAACTAATCCCACTAACATTGGGTAAACCAGGTGCACATAACCAATTACAATTACCAACTCAACAATAATTATACGACACAACCTATTCACATAACTAGGTCCAACTGAAACAAATCCCATGCACTACCCAAGTTAAACAATAACAAATCACATGAGACACAACATCATCTCAAGAAAACACATCCGGAAGTCTTACATAAACAAATAACTCAACTTGCCCAACAACGAGAATGAGAGATAACATAAATAAAAAGCAATTTAGGAAAATTAATAACCTAACTTTAGGATTTCCTAAATCGGTGAATTGATAACACATCATTTGCAAATACCCAAAGTAAATACAATTACATTTGCAACATTAAGGAATTCAAAACTAATTGTTTAATTCCATTTTCCTCAATTACACATAATGATAAAAATCAATTTTTTTCAAATAAAATCTTTTATCATAACTTGCGTGCATTAATTAAAAAACAACAACATATTAATCTTTTAAATAAAAATAAATTTAATCATAAATTAATTCTCATTTCATATGTTTAAATTTATATTTATCTAATCATTTAAACATAATCTATAATTTGCTAATTAAGTATGCAAATAAAAAAAATAAAATTATATATTTAAATTTCTTTATAAAACATATAAA
>VDFB02027792.1:0-16450 GCA_007258455.2 Sequoia sempervirens | reverse complement strand
AAAAGATTAGATCGTCAAAGTCACCATTAATAGAAAGGTTGTAAAGAAAACAACAAAATGACAAAGCCACAACCACCAAAAAAGCCAGCAAGGGCCACAGAAAAGACCCAAAAAGACCAGATAAAACACCAGCAGCAACTAAACTTGGGACTTTAATGTTTCCGCGATCTCAGCTTCCAAATCATTCATTTCTTGAACCCCTCTCTTTAAGATCTAAACCATCTAGGTAGTAGGAGGCACTTTCCCAAGGTTGGTGCATGGGTCCTTTTGATATACTCTTGTCCCTATTCTTGTTTTATCCTTGTCCTCTCTAGGTCAACAACCAAATGAAAGTCTAAAACTTCTTGATATATGTTGTTCAAAATGTAATAATTTAATAATGTTGAAGTGAAGGTTGTTCAGACCCTTTAAATTTTTGAGTAATAATATTAAAATTTTTCCTTATTCTTATTTAGGTCGATTTAGACAATGATTCCTTACTACTATTTGGCATTGCCATTATTGTGTCATTCCTATCATTAATTCCCTCTTGATTTACTATTGTTGACCACAACCTAAGTTTATCCCTCCTAATCAATGTAATCCTCCTCTAACCATGATTAAAATCCTAAGCCTCAAATTGTAACCTTAATCACTCTTTCTACTTTGCCCTTTTCTTTTTGTGTTACATCCTGTCCTTGCAAAACCTTATATAGAGATTGTGATTGATGCATATCTCTCACATAGAGCAAGGAACACTATCAAACAACTGATCACAAATCAAAGAGTGGCCAACCATCAATAAGCTCATATAGGGAGTGAGTCAAGAGGTAAAGAGATTCAATGCTTCCTTCATAATGAAATTTAGATTTGATTCTACTAGATTGTAAACAAATAAATACTATCTTAATTTTTCTCAATAGATTCCCCTTTGAACAAGATTTTAATCCTTGTGCCAAACAAAATTGGAAAAGAAAGGGTTGGAATATAGAAGCCATTAAGGCTTACGGAAGTTAATGCCTCCTACATGTTTAAGTTTACTCACCATGTTCAAATTATGCTTCAATATGGGACATGAGTTATTCTAATCTTATTGCCCCAAAATTTTAATTATAACAAATTTAAAATTTTTGGTCTCCCATGTATTTATGAAGTTATTGTATATTTTTCTTAAGTCATCGAGTCATGGTTGTCTAGTTTTAAAGTCCAATTTCAAACAATGGGAAATCCATGTTAAAATGTGTGTGTCAAAAGAGTTAGTGGTCTAGGTGATCTAGGTAAAGTTTGGTTATCATGAAATGACAAAAGTTTCTAAGCCAAAAGAGAAAAAAATATTTCCAAGGCAAGATTTCAAAGTTCCTTTACACATATATAGTTTTCCCATAATTGCGCGTGAGGCTCAAAATTTCAATAAAATATAAATGGTGGGGATTAGAGACTTATCATGCACATTCACAATTTTGGTAAAACTAGTAATTTTTGTAAAACTATACCAAAGCTCAACTTCTTCATTGCAAAACATAGAAAGCTTCACACTTATTCTCATATGTGTGAATAGTTATTTATAATCCCTACAAGCCTATTTTCCTTGATCAATATTATTTTTCATGTTTCCTTTACCAAAAGTATCTACTTGAGCTCACCATTTTTCCTTCTCCCCGACTACCTTTCTCTTGCACTCACAAATTCTCAATTTCAACCAAATTCATTGTTATGTGCCTATTTCACTAGAACATCATGTTTAATAAAGATTTTTTTTTGCAATACATGAAGGGTTTCTTCACATTGCTCAAATATTCCAAGGTTTCTAGTCTACTTTGTTGAGAACAAGGTGATGCTGCTATAGTAAAATCACTTACAAGTGTTATGCAAATCTGAAATAAATTTATTTATTCAAGGATTACCATATGATGTTTATGTGCATGCATAAAATCAACAACAAAAATAAAATTAGCAAACTATATCAACAAATGATTTGTGGAGAAACCCTTTCAAGAGAAAGATCCACACAAGAAAGGGGATAACTATTAATTAATCTTCAAGAATGAGATATATCCAACAAACTAACACCCTCTTCGCTCTAACAACACTTTGGTAGCACTTGTGTACATGTAAACCAATTATATGAAACCATGAACTCATACCCTCAATATATAGGCACAAAGAGTGGACAAAACCATAAATGGTTTATCAAAATAATAGATGCTAGAAGCATGGTACCATGCAAAAAACACATGCCCACCTTGGGTAACATATTACGAGAATAGTAAATAATAAATTATTTTACATAGACATCACATGGACATAATCAATCGCCCCCCAAAATAGTAAACATATTTGTAAAGGCCTATTTTCTTCAATAAATCCTAGTGGATCATATCTTAAAGTATAACACTTTGGATTTTGGAGTGACCAACTCATTTGTTCCCATCCATCATACATGATTCTCCACACAACTCTAGCACCTAGAATGAGAAAGTGCAATTACTAAGTCCAAAGTCAACCATAATCACCTCCATTGTGCTCCACCTCCTTCATGAATGCATATGAAAAATAATGCCAATATTTCAACAGAATATTAGGAGAGTGGGGCCCAATAGTCGTACGGGGTCCAATAGTCGTGCACCCAATCGTGAATATAATACCCAATAGTCGTTTATATAATGTCTAATAGTTGTGATTTGACTACCCATAATTAAACACAAAGTATGCTTTTGATCTAAAAAGCAACCAATCATGTGATACCACATCAGCGCTCAAGTACTCATGATGTAATGCACGAGAATTGGTCTCACTATTTTTGGGGCCTTTTTGGACACCTTGACAAAAACGCATGCTGATGTGCATCATCTTCATGATGTGGCCTTGAAACCTTAGTTATAAGCAGAACTGCCAAGTAAGCCGTTGTAAAAAATTGGGAGTGATTTGAAATTCTCGACGTAGAGATACCAGAAGCTGCCAGGGCGCACCACTACCGGGCCCTCCTTAGTTACAAAATATTTTCCAAATGCACCCTAGGCATCCAAGGAAACTTTTTAAGAGCGTTGGAGATAAATAAAATATACATAGGATTGCAAAGTAAATGTTCAACCTCAATCCTAACATTATCCCACTTGAAATTATACATTGTTAATATATCAATAAAAACAAAATACAATGAAGTACAAGAATTAAGACCCATGACCTTCCTACACCAAGAGAACTTGTATGTGGTCACTAGCTTCATAAGTGAATCTACAACATTATTTAAAGTGTGCACCTTATATAACACGCTCTTACCACTCTCAACTATTTCTCACAAAAAGTGATATTGAACATCATCATGCTTAGTATGAACATGATACATGAGATTGTTGTCCAAATAAATAACACTCTGACTATCATACCCAATTCAAATTATTTTGTAATCAAAACCAATACTTGTACCAATTATTTGTAACCAAATTGCCTCCTTAGAGACATGTGTAGTAGCAACCATATGCTTTTATTTTATGGTGGATAGAGAAACTATGGGATAAATCCAAATAATTACACATCCAAATAGAGAAAACACAACCACTAGTGAATCTTCAACTATCCAATCTACATCAAAAAATCCCTATATGCCCAATGACTTGTTCACATCATCAATACCATGATAAATAAATACTAACAAGAAGTTTTACACAAATATATAAATATCCTATTAATGTTTTTTGAATGTTGTCTAGTAGGGTTAGACATAAATTTTCTCAAAAATATAATTTCTTGGGCAATATTTAGTCTAGTGCGATACATAGAACTACCAAAAACACTAGCACAAGGTATGCCAAAAATCTATCAAAATTATCACCTAATTTAGAACACATGTATAAAGTAAGCTTAGTACCAATAGGAAATAGAATACATTAATTTATAGTCGCACATACTAAACCAACACAAAATGATATCGGCAAATGTACTTTAATTCAATCAAATATTTTTGTATATATGATCCCTATTAATCTACATCCCAATAATTTATTTCATCTAGCCCTCAATCCTTCATGTCAAATATGACAAAAAACTGATTTTGAGCTCCTTGAACATCACTTTTTTATCACCAAGAAATAAAATATCATCCACATACAATCTATAAACATTAAAATTTGATCATTAATAATATTAACATAAAAACATTGTTCTTCTTTTGATTCTATAATGAAATTTATTGATCTTTTTAATATATTTTTATTTATTTATCTAAATTTAAAAATATAAAGGATTTTCTTATGTTTCTTTTTATATCTATTAAAAAATTATATTTTGTATATATTTTTTAGAAGTTATGCTATATGTATGCTCAATAATGATATTTTTAGGATATATCTACTTTGAAAAATTATTAAAAAAATCAATAAAAATGTTAAAAAAATATATTGCTTGCATTACTCACTATATTTTTATCAATTAGTTTAAAATAATAATGAGTGCAACCAAAAAAAAGGTGGCAGATAATAAGGTATCTTAGTGATAAAAATACAAAAAATAAAAAAAATTGTATGCACTTAAACAGTTTACCTTCTTAATCTTAACATTTTTTCAAGTGTTAGTAGTTTAGAAATTGGATTTGGATTGCTACAATTCTTTTTATCACATCTTCAAACTTTGAGTGTAAACATCTTGAATTACTCTTCAATTTTAAATAATTTCATAAAAAATGTGGCTATCTTTTAACCATTTCTAATTAGATTTTTTTTTTAATTTTAATCTTTAAGAAATCTTGTTATTTAATTATTTAATTCTATTTATCTCTTAGAACAATTAAAAATATATTATATTTAATATCTATTATTAAAATTTACTTAATTAATTTAATGAAAATAGTTTTTTTATTGCTTATCCACTTTAATATTTAAAAAAAAGTTCCAC
The DNA here is from genome assembly GCA_007258455.2 of Sequoia sempervirens. Classification (NCBI taxonomy): domain Eukaryota; kingdom Viridiplantae; phylum Streptophyta; class Pinopsida; order Cupressales; family Cupressaceae; genus Sequoia; species Sequoia sempervirens. Next base: position 11,581 of record VDFB02027792.1, on the reverse strand, counting down.
TTTTCCTCTTTAACATAGATGGTTCTTCTTGAGAAATCCTAGTCATGCTGGTATTGTGGGTTTTGGGCAGAATAGTTCTAGGAATGTTGAGTTTATCTTTTCTATTTATAAGGGTCAGTATACTAACAATGTGGTGGAGGTTCTTGCTATTTTATGTGTTGTGGAGCGCAGGTGCACTCTTGGGTGGAGACAGATTATTTGTGAATCTTATTCTCAGGTGGTGGTGACTTTGTTGAAGAGACAACACTTAGAGGATATCAATTGGCATTTGGCTGTAATTATAAAACATATTCTTCAATTGTGTGCTTCCTTGAAATTTGTTTCTTATGTCACATTCCTAGAGAATGGAATGGGGTTGTGGATTGTTTGGCTAAATGGGCTTTTGATCATTTGCAAAATTGGAATATTGTGGAAAGGGGTCAATTACCCCCAGCTTTGTCTCAACAATTAGACCACTTAGTGGAGATAAACAGGGGTATGTAATGTCCTTGCTTTGTACTACTCTTTTTTGGTTTGAATAAAATTTTACCCCTTTTAGTTTAACATATATTTGAAATATGACAAACTTAAATATATACTAATTTGTATTACACAATAAAAATACACATAATTGAACAATACACAATTCAATCAAATAATCAATACCTATAGATGACTGAGAGTTATGATATTACAGTTTAAAATTGGATTTAAAACTTTTTGAATTATTTAGTCTTAATGATTTGACCCAAAAATGAATAAATTGAAAATAGGTATTAATCCCTATAAATGCGTCAAAGCATAATTAAATTAGTAGATTATTTACTAACTTTTTGTTTAGAAATATATTATTCAAAATGAGTACAAAACAAAGGAAAAATGAGTTCAAAATGAAGGAGAAAAGTGCAAGGTATATAGTTCTTGCACATTTAAGATTGAATTTTATGTTTTCATCAAGCAAAATAGTTAATGTCTTTATATTTAACCATAGGCTTCTCTAAGATCATGTGCAAAGAAAACAAAATTATTTTAAATATATGTAAATTTTTAACATAAAAAAATATGAATAAAAGTATTTTTAATATTAATCAAGTAAAAAAATTACATTAAATTTAATTTTCCCCAACCACCACAAATCGTTAAGTGTGATCTAAAATATTAATAAATATTCTTGAGAAACACTTCTAATCATCTTGTAAATGAAAAATCATATCTATTGTAAGGAAAACATTGTAATCTAGATATTGTAATGAACAACTAGGATAAAAAATAAAATAGTGTACATAAAAACATTCTGAGGATGTTTGTTGGCAGTTAGCTTTGGTGGTTAACCAGATTCTTAATTTGTGTGCGTCTTTGGACTCTGTTACTTTCACTCATATCCCCAAAGAGTGGAACATAGTCACGGATTGTCCGGCCAAATGGGCTTCTGATCACATGCAAAATTGGAATATTGTGGATAAGGGTCAATTACCTCTGGATTTGTCTCAACAGTTTGACCACTTAGTAGATCTTGATAAGGCAGTTTGAAGCCCGTGCTCTAAACCCGTGTTCTGTAATTCTTCTTGTTTGAATAAATTTTAACCCCTCTTTTATTTTTAGTTTTTTATAAAAAAAAATAAAAAATTCAACCCTAAAATGCAGTCATCGAAAACCACCACCTTGCCTTGAGAGTCAGTGATGGCAACCACATCGTCGTTGATCGTATCTCAACTCCATCCTCTTTTAGAACGTAGCAGTAAATTTAGCACACTATTATTGTTGTTTTAATTAAGATTCTAAAAATATAGAAATGCATGGTATTTTTCAGTAACAGAGTGCTTTGATATCCCATACCAAGGTATGAAAAACTTAAAAATTGTTGTCACATAGACCTGGATTTCAACACACAAAGGCTTCCCAAAACTTGGTGACGTCAAGTTCTTGAACTTAATTCATTGATTTGAAATAAAAATATTAACAGAGATGAATCCTATAAAATCCTGCTGCAGGTGCAACTGACCTAGTAGTATATCTTATAAGCTACAGTTCACAACACCAAAAGAAAAAGGCTGAATACAAAAGCCATCAAAGGCTTATAGAACAAGATTCTTAACAAAAAATTAGCTGGCCTTTGCAGAAATTCTGAACATCTAACACAATCACCTGATCCTGAAACCATGTCTGTAAAAGAATTAATCTGTTAGCAGGATCACTAATTACAAAGCATAAATAAGATTCCAAGAAAGATACTGTCTTTAAAAACTCAATTACCACTTGCTATTCTTTACTACCATCTCAATTCAATGTTTCGACCCTGTAACACTCTGTATATCAGTGCAAAAACTGTTTTTAAAAAAGAAAAGCCATTATTTACCATGTTGGAATGTCCTAATGGGAACCCCATGAATATTACTAGAATAAGGAAAGCGATAAAAGAGTAATGAGTAGATTTAACGTACCTAGTAAAGAACAGGGGATGTCAAGTAGAGTGTCCACTGGTACAACTCGTGTGAAATTAATATCAGGATTGGCTGATTGAATATCTTCTGCCATTGTTGTACATTTCACAGCAACAGATTGTAATGACTCATTTTCACCTTTAACAATATAGGATATCCCACAAGGCCCACATCCTGTACGGAAACTAGTACAAGGTAACTTTAGACTGTCCCCTACCCCAGGATAATCAAGGAAAAGCCCCCGTGGATTGACATCTGTGATGGCATTTTTGGTTGTATTGCACAGAACTGCAAGATCGTCAATTTTAACAAATGCTCTCAACTTGATGGATGCTCCACAGATTGAACATGTTCTCTGTGTGTTTGCAGGTACTGAGGCACATGGCACATACACAGTCTTTCCTCTAGGTATCAGTTCATTTTCAGATCTGATGCTGTTGGCATATATAATCAAATCAGTAGAAACATTGCACATGTTTGCAATACCATAGACATCAGTGTCATTCATACCTGAAATAATTGGACTACATTCACTGCATATGGGATTGTCGGTATGATTTTTGTTGCAGGGAACTTTTAGCCTTGTGTTATTATATAATGGATTAAAGTTCACACCTTCATTCTCAAGCTGCAGGGCAATGGTACCTACATGGCATTTGGCAGCCACACCCGAGAGATCTTGACCATCCAGGGTGGTAAATAGAGACCCACAAGGTCCACAGTTGTCCTGTCCACATGGCAGCCTAAGCTTAGCCCCAGTAGGAACAACTGTAATGTTTGGTCCTTGCAGTGAAGGATTCAGAGCCATCAAATCATTCGTATTGACTAAACAATTCTTTGAAACGTTTTCTATACCCACCTCTTCCATTGCATTGTATTCAATACCACAAGGTCCACAATGGTCGAGTGGGATTATAAGTTTTGGGTTCATACAGGGTATATTAATGTATTGGCCTGGATATACATTATTCCAGTCAATTCCGAGGTTTGCTTGTTCCAGAGCTTCTAGTGAAATGTTACAAGTATTTGCTAAATTGTATAAAGTTTCTTCAGACTCTATATGATGCCACGATCCACATGTGCTACAGTTGTTTATGTAATCTGTAGTTGTACCATTGCAGGAAATGTTAATAGCTTGAAAACTTGCTATATTCTCATTGGTTAGATTTAGATTTTTTTCTTTCAGGTCCTCCTCTGTTGTATTACAGTATTCTGCCACAGATTTGATGGTATCGCCAATGCTAGGTTTATATTTATCCCCACATATTCCACAGCCAATGAAACCAGAACCAGAAACTTGAATTTTAGTACTTATAGATGTTGCCACTCTAGAAACTCTTGGATGTTGACCTGGCCCAGGTACTGTGATCTTTTCCTCCAGCCTACGTGAGGAAGAGAATGGCTTAAACTGATTTACATATTCTCCTGTTGAATTTTGAGGATGTGTTGCTTTAAAATCCAATGGGCAGGGAAGCCTGATACTAGAACCCTTCTCCAAAATATGTTGAGCACTGGCATTGTATTTCTGTTGTGGTTTTACATCAGACCCACATTTCCCTGCAGAAAAACCATACCCACTTCACATAATGATCCTTATGTATTAATCTAGTGACTGTAACACTACCTTTTGGACTGTAATTCATCAGAGAGTACTGATGGTCACACTCCAGGTCACAAGTGACCATCCCCATCCTATGAGAAGCCAATATATAAGGACTCATCACAGAGTGCAGATATATGAGGGCTCATCACAGGTTACAGTAGTACCCACAATATTTTGTGGAAGCCCAACACAGTATTAGTGTACAGATATAAAGAGTTAAAGGAAGGTACAACGCTCCTAAATCCTTTATGATATATATCTTCCAATATTAAAAGTGAAATAGTTATGTGTTAAACTTACTTGCTGATCTACCACTAATGATATACTGCACACCGCATGGACTGCAGCTTCTATCATAATAGTCTGCATCAAAGACCATAATTCATTCCAAGATATTCAATTCGTGATCATATCTATCATAGATTCATAACTAAAGATTAACCAATAAATTTCTTCCCTGTAAATTTGTAAAACAAGAAATAAACCTCTTTGAAAAAAAAGATGAGTATTATGGACCTCTCCCATACCTGCTGCAAAGAACTGGGTAATTGTGTCTGTAATTACTAACGTGAAGAGAACTGTGAACAAAAGAAGCACCTGCCCATGCATTATGGTATGTTGGTCCACTTGTTATTTGATAAAAACTCTGCAAGTATATTCTTTTTCATCATGCAAATGACCGTTTTGCTTCTTCAGATCAAATTGAAAACAATGGAAACCATATAAAGCAGGTACGAACCAGTATGCCTCCCTCAAATGCATGTTCTTGAATAAACGCGGTATAAGTGAAAAGCACTTTAGTCTTCTGTGAAATGAAACCGGGTTCTTGCAGCAAATACTTGAGAATGGAGGGGTACATGGCAGCTTCGTCGAAATAAATTAATAGTTGTAATGTTGAAATTTGCATACCTTTCAGTTTTGTTTGATGCTCTTGTTCCATTTGGATTATTGGAGTGTGACTCACTCACCCTTCTTTTTTAAAATCTATTTTATAAATGGTAATGATAACATTTATTCATTAAGAAAAATTAAAAAATATATTTAGTTTGTATTTATTTTTTATCAAATGTCTTATAGTGATTATATGGTGACATGTGGCACATTCTTGTATTGAGTTGGATTTATTTTTCTATCTCGACTTTATTTTTGTCCTATTCACACGTATTTTCACACTATACTTTAATATTAGTCTCCTTTTCCACTTATATGATCCCTACTTTAAAACTTTGTAATGTTTGTCCTAAGTCAATCTTGTGATGTGTGGGTTTACTCTTGCATGATACAAACCTAATACAAAATTACAAATTTTAAACTTTAAATTGTCAATGCCCATCTTTTCTAGCTATTAGGAACCATTTTGTACACATTTGTGCAACAATTCATTATGTTCTAGTATTTAAAGTATTTCTTGAAACATTAATTCACATCCTAGATCATTTGAACATTCTAATCAATTACAAGGAGCATTTCTAGGAACATCTAGATCTGGAGATTTTTAAAAAATTGGTACTTGAACATTAGAATTTATATCTAGACCACTGTGTTCCTACTTCTTGTCTATGGTGATCTTTCAAAGGGTGTTGATTGAGGAACTCACAATTTAGTGAATTCTTTGAAGTATTTTAAATACTACCAATCCTTATATGTCAATAGAGAGTAGAAATTACATCAAACCTAATCATAGCAATTTGCATTTGACTAAATCAATGTTGCACTATAGAGATCACATATGTGTTGTGTATAATCAAGCGACAAAGATTTTTAGATATGCATAGGTTTTAAACAAGTAGCACTTCATTTCTCATTGGTGATCCCATAATAATGTGTTCCACATATTGGGGGCTAAGTAGGATGCTCAAAATCAATTGTTTAGCATTTAAAAAAAATCAATTATGGGAACAAATGATTAAGGATCTAAGAATGATATAAACTAATAAGTTGTATTTTCTACCTAGGTTCAAGTTATAGTTTTTAAAAATATCAAAAAATTACTTTTATCATTTTTATTTGTAGTTTTTTTTTTCTATTATATTTTATTGAGTAAAATTATTTCATAATGCAAACTACAAATATTTAACTTTCCACAGTTTTTGTAATTAGATTGTTAACTATAGTAACTAGTGCATAGAATTTTTTGGTAATTTATAATTAACTATTTTAATTATCAATAATTTTGAATTAGTACTAACAAAATTCTTAGACCTATAATATTCCATAAAATATTTTCTTAGCATATATATCAACATTAATTAAATTTCTCTCATTAGGAACTCAGACCAATCATTGTGCGGAGGCGGAGGCTGTGTTCATAAGAGTTAGATTTGCAATCAGTAAGGGCTACTCCAAATTATGGGTTGAAGGCGACTCTTTGAACATAATAAATTATCTATGTGGCACCCATCCTCCGAGTTGGAATGTTGATTAGCTCATTAAGGATATGATAATCATGTTACGATCTTGTGAGGAGGGCAGGTGTCTCACACGTTTATTGAGAAAAGGAAACTTGTTGGAAGATTTTTTTTCCAACGAGGTGATGAATTAAATGATTTTTAGTTAGGTGGGAGGAGGGATTGATCCTTCCCAGAAAGATAGGAGTTTATTGAGCGATAGTGCGGAGTTAAGTTGATCACGGCATTCATGGTCTACTACCTTCCTTAGTTTCCTACGCTTGTGGGTTTTATAGTTTTTAGTTGAGAGTGTTATTCGCAAGGGTTTGGTCTTTTTGGTGTTGCTAGCAATGGGCAGTGGTAAGAGAAAAATCAAGTCACATTCTTGTGGGAACATTTGGAGAAAGAAGAAGCTCTAGAATATTCTATGCCATGGCAATTTTACTCCATTCTTGGAGAAGCTGCATGGGCATGACCCCAATGCCTCGGTGTAATTTGTATCTTCCTGGCATAATCGCAAGCTCAAAGTTAATGGTCTGGAAGTGGAGGTAAATGAGGATTTAGTTACTTTTGTTACTGGGATGCTGATGGTTGGTCGTAAGTTCTACAAGGATAAAAAGAGTAATGAGGAGGCAATGGCCCAATTTTTTTAAAGATGATGAGTGGAAAAAATTAGTTAAATTGGAGACCTGGGGCTATGAGAGAAAATCCCTCAAGAAAATTTGGGTAAGCATTGTTGAGGTGCTTATGCGTTATGTGACTTTGGAGGGGAGGTTTATGGCTATTCTTGGTCACCATTTTACTCTCCTCAACCATTTTAGACATGGTTTGTTCATTTTGTTTCCTTTATTTTTATTATCGTCTTTGGAGGTCTTTGTTTACACTCATTTGAAGAATAGGAGCTCCCTCGTCCTCCATGAAGGGCTTATTTTATTGATTATGGAGCATGTTAAGTCTCTTATCCCTACTCCTACCATCAAGGGCAAGGAAAAGACTTTAAGTGATGTGTCGTCAGGATCGGAGTCCTCTTCGAATGAGGAGGAATGGAATGAATAGGAGGAGGATTTGTCTCCAGCGATTGCAACTACTTTGAAGAAGAAGAGGAAGGTGGGTGGTTCTAAGAGTAACAAGGTAGCTAAGCAGCTTTCCCTTTCTGAGAGTGAGGACACAGAATTGGGCTCAAATGATTCCACTCCCAAAACTATGGAGGTGGCTATTGGTAATGATGTTGTTGGTGGTGGCCTTAAGGTGGAGACACTAGATATTGCTACGGGTTTGGTGGACAAACTGAGGAGAACGTTGATGTAATACCACCACGTAACCTTAAAGAATGTTGCAATGACTACGAAGTGTAATATTTTAAAAAAAAAAAGTGTATTATTACATGTAACATGAACATCATTAATGCAAAAATTCCCTAAGATGCACAACAACACATTACATGAAAATCCTATTAATAACAAATGTAACTAAACATGGCATGTGATTAATTATCATAAACTTAAAAACATACATTCAATAACAATAAATTACATCATTGAAGGTATAAAGTACAAAAATGATTCATTCTTACATGTTGCATTTATAATAACAATTACAATACTCATTTCCAAATGAGGTAGGTCATACAAAAGTGTACAATTACAAGTTACAAAAATTCTCCTTGATTACAATTGAGGAGTGATACATAAATAAGGTATCCAATGATACAAATGAGACATAAGAGAAAGTACATATCCACACGTGAGCTTTACAATCAAGAAGTACTCATCACCACAAACAAGAACTGGGGACCCAACGGTGTAAGGTGCACGTTCCACCCAACCAATTGGTACCCGTAGGCCCACCCCCCATGCTAGGAGATAGTAAAAAGGTTCCCTAGACACAACCTACAATCCCTAGACACATAAAAACTCAATATAAAACTATACAAACACAAAATTAATATAATAGTTACATTGCTTCTAGAACTGAAGGATCAAGTACTATAAATTCACAAAGATACTGTTATTATAGGTGGAGTGTCATCACAATGTTGCATGGGTTACCCAGGTGAATCTTCCTAGGTTCCAACCCCATCTTGGGTTACCTTGGTAACCTCTTACGAAACCTGGCCCCACATGCAATCTATTATGGAATCAATTATCTTTCATAATGACAAGATATTGATCTTGCCATTCCAGGCCTTCTTGACTCATCCCCAAGTCTGAACAAACTCTTGAGTCCATGAGTGAGGCATAATTTATCCAATTAAATATTTTAGACTACCTAATGTATTGATTTAGTTTTCACTATTTAGACTAACTCTACATGATTACCCATGCACCACTTTGTGTGCCAACCCTCATAAAGAGCCACTCCCCTAATAACAACATAAGGAAACTAATCCCACTAACTATGGGTAGACAATGTGCACACAAACCAACATCAAATATCAACTTAATACATTAGACGACACAACCCATCCATAGAACTAGGTGTCTAAACTGAATAAGAACTATGTGCACTACCCAAGTTCGTTCAAAATATGGAACCATCATAAAAATAACTCCCTCACAAGGAAATAGTATCTGGAAGACTCATAAACCAATATAATCCCCAATTTTCCTAATAAGAGTATAAACAACTTAAAGCAATTTAGGCAAAATAAGAATCTAATATTAGGATTTCCTAAATCCAATTAAGTCATTAACATATTGCATGAAATGAGTTAACTTAAATATAATTCTTTTTTCTCAAACAATATGGAAAAAAAAAATAAAAATAATTAACTTCAATTCCACATTCATGCATTATAATGAAATCTCGATTTCTTTACTTAAAACATTTCATTATAAAAATATCTATTCATGCTTTACATGCACTAATCAACAATATATTACACATTTAAATAAATATACATTTAAACCATTATATTTAAATATTTAAATATATTTTTTAATTATCTGAAATAAATTTATGATTATTAATAGTTTAAAAAAATTATAAATCTATATATATATATAATATATTAAAATAATATATATATATATATATATATATAATATATATATTAAAAAAACAAATTAAAAAATAATAAATAAAATTTTAAGAAGAAGTTTGATGCAAGACCAAGCTGCCATACGGTCGAACCCTTGAAGTGCTGACTATATCTGACGGTGCTAGGTGCTACCACCGGTCCGGCTCCCTATGGGGAGCGGTAAAGAGGTAACCTCCCAAATCTTTTTTTTTTGAATAATTTACAACATGCAATTTTTATAGATGGGTAATGCGAACTTTCTACTCTTGTTAAAAATAAAATTTACGAGCAGGCTCATAATATAAATTCATATATATATATTTGTATATGTATATGTATATATATCATATGTATACACATATATATATATATTATTAAGAATGTTATAATTGGGCAATTATCTTCACAGAGGGTTTTCTAGAGGAAACCAAGAGGTTTACCAATTTTCACAATTTTGTCAGAGATTTTCAATTTCCATAATAGAGGGTTTCATTTTCAATTCAAATTCTCAAAATCTTTTCTATAGGAAATATTTAGAAAAGTTATATTATAGAGGTTTTTGTTTGCTTAGATTAACCAGAAAATTTCATTTACAAATCTACAGAGGTTTTCTTCAGTTTTCTTTTGAAAATTTTCTATTGTTTAACAATAATCTTCTATGAGGCTCTCTGATTTTACTGTAAAGTTTTCTACAGAAGCACAAAATCTTTTCGGTAATTTTACACAAAGAAGCAACACGTTTTCTACAGAAACGTTTTCAACAAATTTTTCTACTGAGAAGAATTCAATATATATATTTTCTCCAGAAGCTTCAATCAAATTTTTTTCTTTAGGCAATCTTTCTATTTAACAAATTTAACAAAACTTCTACTAAATTGAATTTTTGTAGAGACAATCTTTTCAAATCAACAAAATAAATAAATAAATAACAAGGAACCTGTTTTTTTGAAGCTTGAAGAATTGAAAGTTGGAGCAAAGCTTCGCCTTATGAGTACAATTTCCAAAGCCTTTTTCAAAATCTCCACTTCTAGAAAGATGCAAAATACTGAACTAGAAAATAATCCTGAGAACCTCTTCCAAATTTTTAACCAAAAACCCAAAAACAATTTTCCAGCAATTTCCTCTCTTTTCTTTTCCGTGAAGTGACTTCTTGCCTTTCACAATTATGGCAATATTCTCTCCGAGAATAATCTTTCAACAAGAGTTTTGCATTTAATTTTACTCACACACATGGCTAATCTAAAATATCTTTTAACAAACTTCTAGATATTTTCTTTTGATAATTATAAAGAATTTATATATATATATATATATTTTATTAATTTAAACAATTCAAAAATTAATATCATTTACTTTATGCAAATTTCAAATTTCAATTCTCATAATAACATTTAAACTATATTTAATCTATTCACCCAATCAAGAAAATTTAATCAATTAATTTATTTACTTAATAAATAAATCTAATCACAAGGAATAAATTGTTTTACCAAATAAATTAATTTTTAATTAAATAATAAATAAAATAAAAGGAGCAACAACATTATTTAAAGCAATTAAATAAGCTTTGAATCATTAAGAATATTATTCTAACATTAATTTCACAAAATAAACCTTGCATAAATAAATAATTATCCACAAGCAAACAGACGGCAAAATCAAACATACTAGATACATAAACCCATCTACACATCAGGATTCAAGTTTGTGGCTAGACTAGGAAACCCTACTATCTCCCAATCAACATTACCATTGAGCCTAGATGCTCGCACTCCGTGAGACCGTGTGGAGCTTCATGTCATGCACCGTGAATCCCGCGAATCGCATATATATCGGCATACGTATATACATAATCCATGATTCAAACACACCGTGAAGAGAAAATCGTGGAAATCACAAGGCACTCACAAGCAAGTGATGCAATACCGTTCTCTTCACCAATACAATGTTACATTAAACTAATAAAATAAATATGAATTAAACTACCATAAGCATATATAACAATATCATCTCAAGTAAACATATATGCTAACAAAAAGCATATCACAAATAATCACCATTTAATTAGTGTATCATCACATCATAAAATAAATCCTCCATCACTCTATTGTTAGTGATCAAATACATCAAGACAAAGTATCAAGGTCTATCA
>VDFB02027790.1:0-18165 GCA_007258455.2 Sequoia sempervirens | reverse complement strand
ACGACCCCTGTGTCCCAAACTATCTCTAACATGATCTATATCGATCCCATAGTCTGATGCAATGAAGGTATATGCCTCCAAGAGGTCCTCAGCTAAACAATGCAGAGTCATGCATGCCATATCTCCTGTAAGTGTGTCAAGTTGTGTGGGAGTAGGGATGTTCGCCGCTATATAAGGATCCATGGTGGTCCACTGTGCTAAAAATGGTGTGGATTGAGAACCTCTAGACATCAAATACTGACCTACACGATCACCAGATATCCTAGTGGTGGCAGTTGCAATATCACCTACAGTGTCAATTGCTTCCTTTTGGGAAGCAACGACAACCTCATATGTTATGGGGGCTAGAGCTGGGGTGAGAGCAGGAGACCTCTCACCAACCAATACCCTAAACATTGGGGTTGGTCTATCTGCTCGATGATAGGTGGGCCTATCGGCAAGCATACCATGCCCCTGACCAACATATGGTGGAATTTCTAGGTAGTTGACTTTGAGGCCCAAATGGACCTCAGCATACAACTGCTGAACAAAATATAATGGAATCTGGTCATTGCTTGGGTATTGACCATGTGCTACGAGAAATCATGGGTAGATCAATGATGCCATAACACGATCGACACATCTAGTGGCCTGGTATCCCCTAACCTTACGCACATTTTGATAGAATGGAAAACAAGTGGTTTTTATCATTTCTTTGGTCACACTATCCTATATTTGTTTAAGGGTAACATCACCATGTACTTCTTCTTGCATGCAGGAAAGAATGGTAGCTACTCTATTTGGGGAATATGCACTAGTCCTCTTAAGTTCATCTTTTAGTTTTTCTAGACTATGTAATATTGGCATGCATGGTTCAGTATATACCCCTAGGTTTGCACCCTGTACTAATGACTCTCTCAATTTCTTATCTCATTAGTGGTATTTGCAAACAATGTTTTGGCTTAGGTGGAACATCTACATTTTCTAGGTTTTATATGTGTGTGTGTGTGTGTGTGTATGTATGTACACCTAAAGGAGCAATGAAACCTTGGTAAATAATATATGTAGATATAGGGAATAGAAATCTAAAACGGTTGTAATAATTCATCTACTCATCAATAATATTTTCATACCATTAAAAAAAACATTCAACATCTATCTAGTTTTTAATAATCAAAACATTCAAATTACTAGATTGCACACAAAACATAATCTAAAACAATTCTATTTAATTTTAAATTTACAAGTGTGCACTATAGTACAAAATGTGTCATTAAATACTTAAAAAATATTGATAAAAGTTGCATCTAAGATTTATTTCCTACAACTAGTAATAAAGGGAAAGCATCGTTACTTAACATTGGTGGTCATGTAAAATCAATTTAGTCATTATTGAAGGTACAAATAAGAGAAGAAAATGAGAGAGATGATATAAGCTTGTAAATATGATTTCTAAATTTTTGAAGCAATATTTTGATGAGGAAACCATAAAATTAGAAATAAACTTCCTCATATCCATAAAGAAAATTTGATAGGAGGAAGGGACACATGCACATAATATTTATCATGAAAGTTACCATACAATGTACAAGAACATGATGCTAAGGAACAAAGGTTTCTTATAATTACACAACTTGAACCTAGATGAAGATTTAACCCTAGTACAAAAAGAAAGAAATAATGAAAGAATAGGAGAAAATGACTTGATTTAATCTATGTACATATTTTTTCTATTACCTCAAATCTTATAGATAATATAAATTCCTCCATATGAAAATATGGTTATATTTACTCATTTAGATAATATTTAATAATTATTTTATTACTCTTATTTTTATAAATTTCTTTGATATTGTTAGCCAAAATAACTCAACTTTACATTTATTTCTAAATTTAAAATTTTCCTATATGCAAATTCTAGCTCTAAGCATGGTGCAATTCCGCTGCGCCCACTGTCACTGCTCCCAGTCTCCCCATCCTGTAGTGGTACCTTAGGATGTTGTCGTACGGGGCCACGCCTTCGCCACATTAAAGTTTACTTTAATCGGGCATTATAGGGTCGTATTACCCATTCCCGCAGCTCGGTAAAAAAAATAAAAATTAAAAGCCGTCATGTCCCACAACTAGATATAATGGACTAGCTTTGTATAATTATGCACAATGATCTAAAATCCTTGATGTTCCAAATCATTGATGAAAGATGGAATTATGCACATAATTGGTTGTAGATCCAAGTCTCCCAAAAGAGGAAGGAAATGAAGGCTTTATATTTTTATTAATAGACTATATTAAGTGTTACCATGGTTAATTATGAATTTTAATAGTTTAAATGTAAAAGGTAAAGAATCTCAAGTAAAAAGAGAGCTATTGATTGTATGTTTAGAAGATCTTATGAGTTTATTGATTATATTATTTTACAATCTGAAGTAAAATTGACCTAACATGTAAGCATAATTGAGCACTTTAATTTATTTAGAAGGATGCTTTTATTTGGAAGCTAGTCATTAGAATGATAGACATGATATGCAATTTGATTGATAAGTATACGATAGATTATGCGATTGACTCTAGTGTTTACCCATGTTATAAATTATTTTAAGTTATTTATAAAATTAAGGGCTTAAGTTTGACATTATTTGTCTTTATGCATTAGATGATTTTCAAACACAACTTTTGTTTAAAATACCTTGACCTATGAATGAAATTAAAAATATCCTAGTAAAGACCATCAAGGAAGGTCTTAATGCCATATGTGGCTTCCTTTTCCTATTATATAAAATTCAACTAAAATAGATTTTAAGAAATAGTTCCACAAAATCAGAGGGGTCCAACCACATGTTTTCAATTAATTTAAAACTATTATTTTAGGATTTTTTAATTTTAAAATTTATATAAATTTCTTACATTATTTTGAATTAAAATGATAATAGTGCTCCATAAATTACACAAAATTGAATGTTATTAATATTTTGGTTAAAAAGTAAGAAGGTTAACCTTTAAAGCCATTGAGGAAGGTATTGCTACTACAAGTGGTTTATCCATGAAGGGCTTGAAGTCTCACAAAGAAAGTAAGTACAAGAGGAAGGAACATATAGATGATTTCCTCACAAGTATATAAATGTTTCTACTTGATTATTTATTTCATCCTAGAAGGAAACTATAAATGTTGTTTATCCTATCACTTTTATCTTATAAATAATCTTAGATGCATGTCACTTGTTAGCTTCCCTTTTCATTTACTCATGTAATTTAAGATATCTATTATTAGAGTTGCACATGGGAAAAAAATGAGCTCCCCTCCACCAAGGGCTTATTTTTTTCTTATACCAATTTGAGAATTTTATTATTTCAATTCTTAATCATAATCAAAATGTGGTGAAGGGGAAATAAAACCCATCCAATAAGTGTTCCCCAATCCCTTCAAAAGGAAAACTTCTGTATTATCCAAAGGCTATCATTATTAGGATTCTAGATTCTAGTTCTACTATTTATGGAATAGTATTAGAGCCTAGATTGATGGCTCCCTTGTCTCTCCTATGTTTTCTAAAATGATTAATTCTATTGATAACCACCTAAACATGTGGTGGATCTCAGTGTCAAGAACAAAGATAAAAAATGCATGGATGAGGATCCCTCTAAGATTGGTTGATCCACCTCTTCGAATGAGATTAGTAACAAGGTTTAAGAGTGTGTTAAATAGGGGAAGAGGTTGGGTACATATAATGTACTTTAGACATGGTTGTTGAATGTAAAATTATTTAGACCATGAGAGGGTTGAACAATTTATAAAGAATTGGAAGACAACTATAATCTATAACATAGCATCCTTAAATGGTTGTTTAGTGTAAAATTATTTGAAAATAATTAGGGATAAAAATATCTAATTTAATAGTTGTTAACATAAATGAACTTCAAGATAGGATTATGTAAGTGAAAAAAAAGTTCTATTGCCTTCATTGAACCTAAATTTATCTAGTTAAGATATGTCTAAAATTAAGAATTCACACTAAAGAATATCAATATTCCATAAGAATCTCATAAAGAGGATGAATTTAATGGAAGACAATATAAAATCCTTCATATGAGGATGAATTTTATCATTGTGTATTATGAGTGAATCATCTCAATTATATAGCCAAGCACCTCAAAAATTTATAGATTGGAAAGAAAAATAATCACACATTTATCATATTTTTATATGTATAAAGTTTCTGCCATCAAACTATTTATACTTATAGATTGCATAAAGCTATAAATTTAATCGTTATTCCTAATTTATTAAGAATCAATCTAATAAATTTTGACTTCATATTGTATACTTGTTATAACATCTCACTAATCCAACCATACATTTTATATATGTTAAAAAATGTATAATAACAAAATACAACTTCTAAATATGATAGTAAATCTAATCAAACATGACCCAAATGTAGGATACAGACAAGAATTTTAATCTATACCATTATTTTGAGTTTGGTTTAATAGAAATTGTAAAAATTTATTATCTTGAAAAAAATAATGAATAAACTTTAAAGGATCATTTTAACAATGGTGAATTAGTGCCTAAAGATTGGCCTAAACAATTATAATATTCAACGTTCTCATCACAAATGATATATGAAAACTCAGGATCATTTGGTTATTTATTTTCATATATTTAAAATTTGAATATATTTATTACTATAACATGTTCATTACAATTAGATTTTTAAATAATATTGTAATAATATTATGTCTTTGAAATTTGTTATATGGATTTTAATGTTGTTTTTTAAATTTAAGTTAGAGCAAGTAGAATCTAATGAGAGACCTTAAAAAGATTCAAGTAATTTATGTTTTCCTTAAAATTACGATTATTGAGATTAAATAGATAATTGATTGTATTTTGATTTCAAAATTGGAAATAGTTTAAACTTATAGAACCATATTATCCTTTGATCTACAAAAAGCTAGATGTCAAGGATTATTTGTATCTTCCTCATAATTATGTTTCACATATATTGAATATTTTCGGGATGATTGTGTGGATGATTTGGAAGTTGAAGCAAAAATTGGTTGAGATCGACAATGAAATTATATAGGTTGGATATTAAATGATATACTCCAAAATCCTAAGAATAGAGAACATGGTGAGTCATATGATTTCATATTGTCTCGTATGCCCATTTTCACTTACTATGGGCTTAGGGAAAGTAACTTAGGGAAGTGTAAATGTTTGCTTAACAACTAATGATGGGGTTGTAGGTGTTATCTAAAAAGTTGATCGTTTCAATTAGGGTGTTGACCAAGGATTATTTGTACATGTAGTTTAGAGGGAAATAAAAGAATTTGAAAATTACATATTTAATCAAGATAGGTTTTGAGAGAAGACATGCTTAGTTATCCATTAATTTTACTCCAATATATTGGACACCCTGTTTGTTTACCATGAGGTATTGGATGATGGAAACCCCCTAATTTCCATAGCTAGTTAGTCTATGAAATCCTCAAAACTAGTCATGGAAAATTCCACATCTAGATTCTAATTGAACTTCACTTAGTTGCTATTTGGGTGGCTCTTACAATGCTTGTTTGTTTGAGCTTTAGGTGGTTCTCTTAGCTGAAAGGTTTGTAATTCTAAGGTGGTTCAAATAGCACAATTGAATTTAGATTCATAATATTTTTTGATAATAATATTATTTTTATTGTTCTCAAAAGTTATGTATATTGACTTGATTGTAAGTACAAATTTCATTGTAAGTTCAGAGGAGTAATTAGTTATTGCAAGTTATTTTGTTTAGTTTTCATTTTACAAGAGTTTATAATTCACTTTTGGCTGTAAATCCAAAATAAAAGTCTTTAGAAACTTTTAAGCAAATGCAATTGGTAGCTGTAAATCCAAATTAAAAAGGCTTTAGAAACTTTCAAGAAAATGCAATTGGTAGCTATAAATCCAAATTAAAAGGCTTTAGAAACTTTCAAGAAAATGCAATTGGCAGCTATAAATCCAAATTAAAAGGCTTTAGAAACTTTCAAGCAAATGCAATTAGTAGCTGTAAATCCAAATTTTAAAAATTGGGTTTTGTCTGGCTTTAGAAACTTTCAAGCAAATGCAATTCGTAGTTGTAAAGCCAAATTCCACATCCTTCACCAATTTGTATTCATTTGAATTAGAAAAATGGGTTTCTCACATGATGGCTTAATCTTTCTAAACCAATTTAGACATCTTATTTTTGAAATGGATAATGTCTTTGGTTTTGTTTGGACAATTTTTTTTGAAATGGGTATAATTTTGACATATATTGTTGCACAAGAATTACAAAGCAGTAAAAATGGTCATTTAGGGGATTTTTTTCAAACAAACACATTCATATGGAGGATTCAAAGAAGAATACCAACCTTGCTATGGAGGTCAAACCTTGATATGGTGGTGTACGTTGAAATGGTGGTCCCAAATTATGCTGTTTGCTGTTCGGAGCTTTGTTCACATTTGCTCGCGCCACTCTTTAGTTCATTGTCGGTTCGTTTGACAGTGATGGGAGAGCTTTTTAAAAAAAGCCTAATTCAAAGGGGTTTGATCAAACCTAGGTTCAACCGAACCCCTTAAAATATTATTATTTGCATTGACCTTGAGGGGTTTGATCAAACCTAGGTTCAACCGAACCCCTTAAAATATTATTATTTGCATTGACCTTGATTTGGTTCGGTCGAACATATGGTTTGGCTGAACCATGTGGATTTATTACAGGAGAATGTCTGAGAAGGGTTGATCAAACATGATAGTTTAGTAGAACCCCCTAATGATGAAATCTCAAAAAGTGATTTTTCTTTCCTGGTCGTTGTAAACCACTATTGTGGTTTCACCCCTGGTCGGAAGTACAATTTGGGTTGGGGTAATGTAACGACTGGTCAAGTAGGCCGACAAGGAACTGTAAGTACTAAAGATAGGCTGATAAGGCTTTATGACTTTGCAAATTAGTAAATCAAACCCTGCCAAACACCGTTTGATAGTTGCCAATCAATTTTTTAAAAGATTTTTAAATATTGCACATTGCAATTTAAAAATAAAAAAAACTTTATTTTATATTTCTTCCTCAAAAGCCTTATGATGGCAAGTAAACGTAATTCTTTCTGAAGTAAGGAATTAAAAATTCAAACCTATTAATAATATATGCCCACAAAAAATATATTTTTGCCAAACTATAGAAGAACTATAGAAATATTTCTACCAAAAATATAAGCTCAAAATTTTTGAAAAAGGCTTGGGATTAAAAAAAATTGCCTCAAATTCTTACTGATGGTACTGCGCAGTCTGTACGGATCGTACGATATCCTAGCCAGTGATGAAAAAAATCTTTGTAGGCTCTCAAGAAAAAGTCTCTGATTTTGATGATTTGGTAGGCGATCTTAGGGTTTTGAGGCCTTTTGAGCGTAATGGTGAGGTCGAAGAGGGATCAATCTACACTAGAAATCAATTGGTCCTCGAGTGGAGCCAACTAGCCTTTAATGAAAACCTTCAAAGCTGCAATGCGAACCTCCTTAGCTCAACTTTATGATCTTGAGACGAGTCTTCAATGGCCTATTATCTGATACCATGTAGAAATTATGGATGCATAATAACCCTATGAAGCTATAGACTTCAGAGGACCTTAACCAAGAAGAATATCACCCACACAAGAAAGTGTTGCCACTTGAGCATGCAAATGATATTCAATTATGAGATATCTAAACAATGTACAAATGCCTTGTATAAATATAGGAAAAAATGAAATGTAGTATGTAATATGATGTTGACATGTGTCATGATCCAAGAACATGTGATAACTTAGAACTAACTACCTAGGAAATGATGAAGTGATAAGATAAGTTCTAGATGATATTTCTAGAAGAATCTTATTTCCTATGCAAACATGTGAAGGGGGATTGACCCATTATAACTAATTACCTAGTGAATGCAACCTAGGAATTAATTAAATTCCTAAGTAAAATTATGCAAATGTAATTAAATATTAATTACACCAACATCAAGTTCCAAAATTTACTTACAATATAAAGTCACAAAGAGGAATCCCACAAAATATAATTTTCTATCAAGTTTTTGTGATTATCTATATCATCATTTGGTGCAAGAGAAGAACATACTCAATGTTTTTAGAAAATAAAAGAGTTACAACTTAGATCTCTAAAAAATGCTAACTAGAAGCAATCTCACAAGCTTTTATATCTTGAAAGATTTTACTATAGAGATAGTCATCCAAGATCAAGAAGTGTTAATAAAAGCACAAAAGAGACCCCAAATAAGATAATAATTATATTTTATTAAAGGATGCAAATGATATAAGATTCTAGTTTTGATTGGATTGTTTGGAAGTGACTTGTCATCATTCTAGTTAGTGGAGAGTTTGTGCCTCCTAGTTTGGAAATCTCTTGTGAAAGTTGGCCTTGGTGTTTATAGTTGTTAAGCATGTATGGATGTGGATTGGAGGTTGATGATTCCCTCATCCTATACTAGTGTGGTGTTATGAGAGAACACGATCATGGATGAATAATCAATCATCATTTAGGTATCATCCTTTATCTCTCTCGTATCTTCATCATGGTGGATTTATCCCATGATTGGTTACTCTTTCATTATTTCCACCTTGCTTATGCAATGGTGAGGTTGTCTGGTTGTAATTTGTATTGTATTATTTTTATTTCACACTACACTTGTGTGCACATTGTTTTCCAAGTGCAATATGTTGTTATCATATTAATGACATTGTTATCATTTTTTCAAAAAAAAGTTATGTTAGGTTTTGTTATGAGTGTGTCATCTTGGGGTCTTACACTAAATATTAAATTCTACCCACTAGTATGTTAGAATTTGATGACAACATTTTTACTATGTTGAGGATGATTAATCTAAATATGAACTTAAGGTTATGTTGAAAACACTAATGAATGGGACATATACACAAAAATTTGTACCTAACAACTTCACTAGATCAAATAAAGTTCGTATATACACCAAGTTCAATTTGAAGTGATTAAAATATTTATTAATGAAGATGAGGTAAGTATTATCTAGAGTTATAACAAGGAAAATGATGTGCATAACTATTGGAACAATAAATTGACTCTCCTAGAGCTACCTAAGGAATATGAGAAATATTCCATGGAGTAACATCTATGAGAGAATGTACAAGTAAGAATTAGTTTTGTTCTTCTATAAAGCAAGAGGAACCTAAAACCTTACATAAATTACACAAATTCCTATGAATAATTAAGTGTCATACTTGTATATGTGAGAATATTTTAAGTGATAAATCAAGATTCTTAGAGACCTTTGGGTAGCCAAGGGATTGTTTATTGGATGGTAGCGACCAAAATTTTCACATTAAAAGGAACACTAGCCATAGGACCTCCCAAGGTATGAATGATTAAGGGGATAAATATGTCCACAAACTCATCAAAGTTGGGGACCTTATACTTAAAAGTAAGTTTTAAAAATAATAAATAAAGCAACTTAGGTTCAAATAGATTTAACTAGACTAGACAAGTACCTACCTTATGAAGGAATATGTAGGTAATGGTGCTTTCCTCTTGTGCACCATGGAAGGTGATGAGTTTGTTAAAATAATTAATTCCATTCACCTTAAGAAATATTACACTTAAAAATTTAACAATAAATGCATTATTATTTTTCCATCCCACTCTATTATGCATAGTGATTACTCTTTTATGATTTTTATCCCTATTAGAGTAATAGGCCACTAACATATGAGTTGTCTCTACTAGTTCATGAGATCCCAAACCATATTATATTTGTATTCATTTTACACTCCTATGTATTTGAATATATAATATTTGGCATTAAAATAATCCTAATCTTAGATTTATTTCCTAGGAGTTTCATTCCCATAGGTAACCTAGTCTAAGGTACCACCTAGAAGCTAATAGGTATATCTCTCTAACTCTTTTCAATAAGGGGGAGCCCTTATAAGCTATTAGGTGCCTATTTGGTTAAATCTATCCCCTTAGTATCCTCATACAAAATTTTTTGACAAGCCTTTCTCCTTATTATTGGCACAAGTTAGGTTGAAGCCCAATTTAATACTCCAAAAAGCAAAAGCAAAAAAAAAAGATAAAAAAAATTTAAGTAAAAAAGAAGAAGCAAAAAACAAGTAGAGCACACACAAACATAAAATGAGTCCCTAAAGGACACACAACACAAGTTAGATAAAATAAATAAGAGTTTTTCTCACCTTTGAAAGACGATTCTTGTAGAGGATATATTCCTTTACCCTATATTTAACTTGTAGGCCATCATTGACCTAACTCTAGGGAGTACTCATAAAACTAGTTACATGTTGTTTTATAATGTTAGTTTAAAGGTTAGTTTATATTTGGATCAATATTTTTCCCTTTACACATTTATTTTAGAGCACCCCCTTCATTTTTCCCAATCCCACTTCTTTCCCTTATAAATCTACATCTTAAAAATCTAGTGTGCAAGTTATATATATTAGTCAACTCATAATCTATTGGGTTAAAAATTGGTAAAGAGAAACAATAATGTCATTATAATATTAATATATAGTAAGTATCTCATTTCAAAATGGACCTTGCATTTGTGAAATTAGTAAACATGTGAATCCATAGTTTGCATACATGATACTCATGCACATCCATCATGCATATATCATAAGAAAATAAATTAAAAAAATAGCATATACACATATAGTTAAAAATAACCATAACTAAAGTCTAAACCAGATATGTGCACAAAAAAAGTAATATATATGAAGTCAACTATGGAAATACATGAGATAATTTTAAATAATCTAAATATATACATGTATAACATCAACATTTGAGTACAAGAGATCCCACATGTGGGAGATGAAAAAAATTAGTGTATACATCATTGTGTCTCAATGTACAAAAAGTCCCCATACAAGGGGACATGCCAAAAAGTGAAGAAAACTTTAAACAAATAAATGATTTATCCCCAATGTTTAACTCAAAGAGGTATATAGTTTGAGACTCTTGCTCCATTATCATCTCCTGCTCTTTATTATCTTAGATTGAGCAAGCCCTCTGAATTAACTTGAGTTTTCATCCTCTGCCTTTGTCCATAAGTCTATGTATGATAATGTGCATGAGATATCTAGTCCCAACTTATCTATACTCATCAAGAACCTAAAAAATCTTTGATCCTCTCCCTAGTTGAGTCATGATCTCTTAATTAGCATGCTAGGTGGGGGAGTGAAAGAACCTAAAATATTATCATTTTTAGAGTGATTATATTAAAAGGTAGGTTCTCTTTATTGATTATGTGTGAAAAATAGTTCAAATTGATGTTTCCTGAGGCTATTTCTAAATATATTAACACTAATTAAAAATCACTTGAATTAAGACCTAACAAAAGAATAAAAAATTAGAAAAAATATGTGAGAAGTTGGAAACACAAAATCACAAATAGATTAGGTAAGAGGAAGGAATTTAAGTGACTTAGAAGATGTGTACTTGTAGCCAAGTGTTATCATCGAATTTGGATTCAGGACACCTTAACAAGCTACCAAATAAAATTTTCTCAAGTTATAAGTTTAAGGAATTTATGTTAAGGGTTACAACCAAGTCAATAGCGTGGTCTTGGTTAACAACTTGGTTCTATGTATAAAAATATCTAGAAACTCTAGGGATGTTGGGAAACAACCTCTTGAGAAAATATGGACACCTATTAGGGAGAAGACCAAAAAATTGGAGTAAAATAATAAAATAGGTGGATGACAAGTCAAAATATACTACAAATTGGATGAAAACACATAGAGAGAGAGATAAACTTGATAAAATAAGAAGCACACACTACAAACTATTAGTATAATTTGCTAGGTACCCACGAAATTTTTTTTGTTAGAAAATATGCTTAAGATATAAGGTCATTGAGATTCCTAGCGGCCTAGTGATTTCCTTGGTCATCTTGGGTTGAAAACTATATAGGTTGGTCTAGGATATCATAAAGTTTCCAAATTAAACATAGAGCTCCTACTCAACATTTCCAATAATGCAACTTATCTTATCTTATCAAGGGTACTTCGTCTCTTTTTGGCCCCTTGGGCTCATTGCGTAAAGGGTATTGCACCCTATAAATGCAACTTATCAAAATAAAAAACATTTCCAATAATTTTCCCTTCTAACACTTTAAAACTTTGCATAGATATTTTACTATATTTCACCTACAAGTTAAACATCCAAGGGAGACATTGAAAAAAATTGGTTAAATGGATGGAATGGAATGGAATGGAATGGAATGGAATGGAATGGATCTGAAAGGAGGGAAGAATCGATCCAATTCACACCATAAAATCTTAATTTTAATATTTCATTAGTTGATTATTATTTCATGTTCGACTAGATAAGAATCATGAAATGAAAACTTGGACATCCTACATGAGAAGGAACATTTTGTATAATTAAATATTTTTAGACACTTAGAATATTCTTTGCAAGGTGGCATTGAGTGGAGAATATTAACTTGGCTTATAAAAAAATCTTTGGACACTATGCATGAAGTGGATGAGAATCTAAAGTCTATCTATATTTTTGTAAGAAGAATCTATGATATTGTAAGAGGTATAAGAAATAATATTTGATTATGTAACAAGTTAGTAGATTTTTTGGACTTAGAGAGTTGTTATTTTTTATTCTAGTGTTTTTATTGTCCTCCAATGAAGTTGGACGTTCCCAAGTTCATGAGATGCTTGTAAGTTTTAGATACATGTCATGAGGTATCTTTTACATTAGATTGCTTGACTCATGGTTTGATTCTATTATATTGTCAAAAAACATTTATATTTTCTTATATTACTTTTGGCTATAAAGTAGAGCTTGGATTAGGAGGTAGCACACATTGTTTTACAAGTTGTAGTAGTAATGAAGCACTATATGAATTTAAGGGAGAATTTACATTGGTGTACAACTTTTCTTGAGGATTAATATAAGCTTTGGACCTCTTAAGTATGAAGTTTTTCTCTGAAGGGTTTCTCCATATATATATTTTATGGTTATTTTATTTCCTTCGATAATTTATCATTGTTTAAGCATTTAGATTCTTTGGGTTTACAACATAACTTCACTTGTAATTTATATCCTTTTTCTACATTTAGTATTAGTGCCACAATTAGCCTGATTTGAGAGAGGGACACCTTTCTTTGAGTGTGTGATTGGGATTTTTTATTGCATTGGGAGATTGTTGTGCTTACTTGTAGTTTCAGGTAAAGGGGGATAAGAGATCATGACTAGTTCATCTCAGTTGTAGATAGAAAATTTCAATAGCACAAGCTTTGAGATTTGGAAGCTAAAGATGGAGGGTATCTTGGAGGAAAGAGATAAATGGATTTCTATGAGTAGTGAAACCAAACTAGAAAATATATTAGATGAAGAATGGGTAAAAGTAGATAAAAAAATCACATGGCACTATTTGCTTATTTTTATTTGATTCTATTTTATTGAATGTTTTTAGTGAGTTACTACATATAATTTATGGAAATGAATAAAAGAGATTTATAAAATTAGTGATCATGTGAAATTATATCCACAAATAATCATGAGTTTATTAGGGAGTCTTAATTAGGATTTTTTCTTTCTTAATATTACTTTTTATATCTTGTGACATGCATCATAAGATTATTTTTCCACTTTGTCTATTCTTGACAAATATAGATATACATCTTCTTGTATTTTCATTTATACTGAATTGTTAGAATATAATGTTATTAGGGGCAATCCTTATAAATTATATATGCAATTATAGTCTAATAATTGTCCCAATTTTTAAATAATTATATCTAATAGCTACTAGATTATTGATTATTTATAAATGTTAGTTTTGAATAGGTGTGACTACTAACCCTTTAGGTATTTTTCCACCCCTTATCCTATATTTAAGGAGGTTCTCTCTCATTGAGAGGGGAGGAGGAATTTGAAGATTAATAGTGAATTTTATCACTATGCACAAGAGATTATTGTCCACATGTGAAAGTAAGGATAAGTGGTTCCCTAGGTTCGATCTATTTTTTAATAGAACCTTTTGTAAGTATTTTATAATGGAATGATGTTTTTTGGGGGGTTTTTAATCCAAAAGGGTTTTCCCCATATATATTATGTAATGTGTTTGTTATGTGTGCATATACTTATCTTTTTATATTGCAATATTAGAAACCTAAGATCCTAATTTCTAACATGGTATCATAACATGTTAATAAATGTTAATATTCTTTTCTAAATGATATATCTAAGATAATTTTTATGCCAATACTTTTTCTAATGACTTCCTTCTCTTGCTAAAATATTTTTATAAGAATATTTTTGTATTTAACTACTACTAACCCATCGTAACATTGAAGATAGATAGATAAATAGATGTAAGGTTGTAATAGAAGATAACGACTAGGTTTACTTTGTGTGTGTTAAGTTGGAAGGTGAGGTTATCATTCATTTTACACCTTATCCTTGACTACATCATTTGATATATTGTCACCTTGGTTGGTTCTATAGATTTTGATTCTCCTCTGAACAAACTAGGATATTATATGTCCATTAATTAGTATCAAACAACCTTGTTTAAGGGGTGTAGTTTAAAAAAGGATTCCATCACAACTTTTCATTTTATTTATATTTATAAGTAGTAGCAGTGGATTGCAAAAGTACAATATAATTTGAACTTTAGCTTTATAATATCTTATAGAAAAATATAAGATTATTCAAAAATTGCAATCTTCAAGATAGATTTTCAATAGACTATCTAAACTTGCTAAGTAATTTAGTTAGAGTTAACATATGTGATGTAAGAACACATCATAAATAAATATATAAATTGAATCACCCTCATTAGATAACTATACCCTCATTGTTCAAGAGATTTTTAGACCACAAAATCAATCTATACCCTTTGATTCCACCATTGTTTCTATTCTCATCATCTCCAAAGAAACCTTTGATAGCTTTAAATATTGTACAAAATGACTCTAATTATAAGTTAATTTGTATAGCCGCTCTTTTGATGATGCACCCACATGATAATTTAGAACACATCATAAATAAATATGTAAATTGAATCACCCTCATTAGATAACTATACCCTCATTGTTCAAGATATTTTTAGACCACAAAAGCAATCTATACCCTTTGATTCCACCATTGCTTCTATTCTCATCATCTCCAAAACAACCTTTGATATAAAGATTGAACAAGACAACCATAGTTATAAGTGCTCTTCTGATGATGCACCCACATGATAATTTGTACAATGTTTGAAGAAACAACAAGATTATTTTGTAACTACAACTAAAATCAAGATAGATTCCTTTGTGAATAAGAAGGATACAACAATTCTAAAGACTTGCGTATACTTTGCTTCAGCTTGAAAAATCTTATATTGGTTTTGAACCCATGAAAAGTTTTGAGTCTTTCATTCTTGGCTTAATCATAGAACTCTCCAAAAACTGATATCTCAAATTGGGAATTAATGGTTGGCGTTTCTATACAGACTAGGGAATATAAACTACCATTGCTCATATCAAGGCATATCAATGGGAGATGTCAAATCTTGCTCACATTGGCTCGCTATCAACATAGACAAGAAGGACCATATATTATATTTTTACTTACACCAAGTCCATAATATGTTCCAACCATTAATGCAAGGTTGAGTCTATAGTACATGCTTCATGAGCTCTTGATGCGACATTAATGGTATAGGTCCTAACAATGATTCATCTCTTTTGTGCTCCTATTACATCATATTGTTATATCACCATGAAAATCTTGTGGTGCTTGATGAAGGACGCTTTCATGGCATACCAAAAAAGGTTCATATAAATATCCATTTATTCCATAATGGATTGTGTAAGACATTTAGTTGAATATAATTCAATTTTGAAGCCAACAATATAAAACCCATACCAAGAAACTTAAAGGTTCTGAGGTATTATTGTCTATCGTGAACTTATTGTTTGGATTGTGTAAGACATTTAGTTGAATATAATTCAATTTTGAGGCCAACAATATAAAACCCATACCAAGAAACTTAAAGGTTTTGAGGTATTATTGTCTACCGTGAACTTATTGTTTATAGCAATAGTTCCTTTATCGGTGGGAGTAACTCCTGCAGTCAAAATTTTCCATGCAACTGTAATAACACCATGGTACAGAGAAGCAGACAAAAATAACATCAAGGTGGAGCCATGAGTAGTTGCAGTGCTACATGTTTACATGATTTTTTTTACAAACTCGGCCTTGACATTATCCTCCTTTCAAGATTAGTATAGGAAGTTGTTCTACTACCTTAGCTTCCTTACAATATATATATATTTTTGAATTTTTGAGTTTTTTCTATTATTGTTTGTTTAGTTGTTGAATACAATAGACACACTTCTTGGCATACTAGAAAATTTGGAAGTTGGTGTTAGTGCAGCAATTTCATCCTCCATGTGCTTAACTCATGTATGAGTATGAATACATGTGTTCAATAATGTTTATATTGTGTCAATTGATATTAGTAGACATATCAAAAATAATTGATAAATATGTCTTTGTTATCTCATAGATGGATGTAAACACCCCTGTGCAAAGACAAACATCTCTTGATGATGTGGAGCATCGTAGGCAAGAAGAATTAGTATATTGTAAGTGTGTTTATAATATATGTATCATTTTAAATAATTTTTATAGTTTTTGACTTTGATATATTATCTAATTTTATATTTTATATATAACATTATTTTTCCACTTTGTCTATTATTGATAAATGTAGATATACATCTTGTATTTTTTATTTGTAATGGAATGAATTGTTAGAACATAATGTTATTAGGGGTCATATCTTTATAAAATATATATGCAATTATAGTCTAATAACTGTCCCATCTTAAATAACTATAGTCTAATAACTATCCCAACTTAAATAATTATAGTTTAATAACTATTAGATTGTTGATTATTTAAAATGTTAGTTTTGAATAGGTGTGACTACTAACCCTTTAGGTATTTTTCCACCTCTTATCCTATATTTAAGGAGGTTCTCTCTCATTGGAAGGGGAGGAGGAATTCGAAGATTAATAGTGAGTTTTATCACTATACACAAGAGGTATTATTGGACATGTGGAAGTAAGGATAAGTGGTTCCCTAAGTTCGCTCTATGTTTTAATAGAACCTTTTGTAAGTATTTTATAATGGGATGAGTTTTTTGAGGGTTTTTTTTACCCAAAAGAGTTTTTCCCATATATATTGTGTAATGTGTTTAATCTATGTGCATATAATTCTCATTTTATATTGTAATATTAGAAACCTAAGATCCTAATTTCTAACATGGTAACATGTTGGGAAATGTTAGTCATTCTTTTCTAAATGATATCTTAGAGAATTTTTATGCCAATATTTTTCTAATGACTCCCTTCTCTTGGTAAAAGATTTTTGGTAAGAATATTTTTGTATTTAACTACCACTAACCCACTGTAACATTCAGGATATATAGATAAATAGATGTAAGGTTGTAATAGAAGATAACAACTAGGTTTACTTTGTGTGTGTTAAATTGGAAGGTGAGGTTCTTATTCATTTGACACCTTATCCTTGACTACATCATTTGATATATTGTCACTTTGGTTGGTCCTATAGATTTTGATTCTCCTCTCAACAAACTAGAATATTAAATGCCCATTAATTAGTATCAAATAACCTTGTTTAAGAGGTGTAATTAAAAAAAAGATTCCATCACAACTTTTCATTTTATTTAAATTTAAAGTAATAGCCATGGATCACAAAAGTACAATTTAATTTGTTTTAGCTTTATAATATCTTATAGAAAAATTTAAGATTATTCAAAAATTGCAATCTTTAAACTAACTTTTCAATAGACCAACTAAACTTGCTAAGTAATTTAGTCAGACTTAATATATGTGATGTCAGAATACATCATAAATAAATATATAAATTGAATCACCCTTATTAGATAACTATTGCCTCATTGTTCAAGAGATTTTTAGACCACAGAAGCAAGCTATACCCTTTGATTCCACCATTGCTTCTATTCTCGTCATCTCCAAAGAAACCTTTGACAGCTTTAAAGATTGTACAAGACGACCCTAGTTATAAGTTGATTTGTAAGGCCGCTCTTCTGATGATGCACCCACATGATAATTTGTACAATGTTTGAAGAAA
>VDFB02027788.1:0-12458 GCA_007258455.2 Sequoia sempervirens | reverse complement strand
CCCTAAAATGTTGTGAAAGATTGGCAACCTTTTGTGGTTCAAACTTGCATTTTTGAGAGCTAACAAATTGGCGACTCTGCTGGGGAATAACAAAGAATTTTCACCTTAATCATAGAGTCAAAAATCTTACATAAAGACTCCGTTGGGAATAACAAGTAAAAATATTTTCTTACTTTTAAGAAAGTAAGTGGCGAGTCTATTAAAACATTGCGATATGAATGGAAGAAGATCTCAATTTAGGGGAGGTCATTTTGGAGCTCCTGCTGGCAATAGTAGATGGACATACAAAAATGATAAGGCTGACAAGGGTAAAGGGGTAAGTGAGGACATGTGCATGAAAAACAAAGACAAATCATCAATACCTTATGTTGAGAATTATTTTGACACATGGAAAGATAGTTCAACTGAAGAGCCTTGTACCCCGGAAGATCAAAAAAATCATTTTTACAACCCTCAGAAACAAGCCAAATTTGAAGCTGGATTTGAATATGAAAGACTCAGAATTTAGCATGAATATGACCAAAAGATGCAAGGTAATCAGAATGGACCTAATAATTAGGAAATTCATCAAGAAGATTATGAATCTTTAACTTACAAAGAAGTTAAAGCACGGTTTGAATCTCAGAAAAAGGAGAGGGAAGAGCAAGAAAAAGCCCAAATGATACAAGCAATGAGAGAATTCAAAGTGCAGAAAGCTCAAAACATGACTCATATAGTTGGTGGCTCCTCAAAGTACGTTCCACCTCATAAACAGGGTAATCATGGTGTAGGGTATTCTGATCCATTTGGGGTCCCTCACCATCAAGTTGGGAATCAATATAGACAGCCAAACCATCCACCTCACATTCCTACACAACATACAAATATATATCCACCTCCTGGTCAGCATCATGTGCCACATCATAATACACAATTCAATAATCCTATGTATCAATATCAATATCCACCCAACCCTCCTCCTCATCAGTATACCACTATGATCAGACAATTTGATTTGGTAGGGTTTCAGTTGTACCCTTATCCTATGGATGGTTCTTGGAGAAATTTGGTGCCTAAATTTACAGGGAGTAATGCAATCACTGCCGAGGATCATTTAAGGAGTTTCAATGCCTTCATTCAGGATTTGGATGTACCTTATGAAGATTTGCATATGAGGTTATTCATGATGTACCTTATTGAGGAAGCTAGGGATTGGTTCAATAGCCTGGCAACAACTTCTATTTATTCTCTCCAGATATTTCAAGATCAATTCCTTGAACAATTTGGGAATCTAAGTGCACCAGATGCTGCTCTCCATGAACTAATGTGAATTAAGAAAGGTCAGAATGATTCAATCTTTGATTTTAATAGAAGATTCAATAAACTGCAAAATAGAATACCTCCTAGATCAAAGTTACCAGACTCTGTAGCATTAAGTGTTTACCTGAATGCATTCGACCCTAAAACAGGGTATGAGCTGAGAAACAGGTTCCCAAGGGACTTAGCTAAAGCACAAAAGATAGCATTAACAATTGAGAACAATAGAAAGGCTGCTGGGATAATGAATAAGAGAGACAACCCTAGAGCTCCTCAACAAAACAGTAATTATCAATATAAGCAAGATAACACATATAGGAATGACAGGCCTAGGCTGCATGATATGCCTTATAACACAAACTAGAAAGATGGAAAACCTATGACAGATAGGCCTAGAAACAAGGATACTCCTAATCCATTGAGAAAGAAGGGAATGTATATGGTGAATAACAATTATTTTTGTGAGGCTTGTGATAAGCCACATTCCCCTGAGTATTGTGTTGTAGCCCAGAGGATGCAAGAAGGAGTGTTAATGGGAGATGGTGGAGAAGATCACACGATCTACTTAACTTCAAATGCTTCTCACCATGTTGAGGAGAGATACTCATCTTCGGAGGAGGGAGGTTATGAATATGATGTTGCAGAACAAAGGTACAATGTCCATATGGCTGAGCAGCATGTCTTTTCTGACTCTGAGGATGATTATGTAGAACCACAACCTGTTGAGGTGCCCACTCATAGTAATGTGAGGAGACTTACTGAGGAAGAGATAGAAAGATTGACTGTTGCTGCAGTAGAAGAAGCAAAGAGTAAGTATTGGCTGAGAAACAAGAAAGTAAATGAGAAAGAGGGTGTCCCTAGGGGTATCTTTATGAAAGATCAAAAGGCTGCACAAGGAGTTTTGAAGAAAACTAAAAACAAACAACGTGAAGAAAGCAAACAAAATCCTGTCCAAAAGGATGCAGTGAAAGAGTTACACAAAGAAATTCAAAAGACTGATCAGTCAGGTAAAAAAGAAAAAGAAGCGAACAAAGGAGAAATATCTGAACAAAAGAAAATAATTAAGGCAGAAGGTTCCTCTTTTGATTTTACTCAGGCCTTGTCTCAGGTAAAGATGTTTGTCCCACTTCTTGAAATGATGAAAATTAAAGAATACAGGGATAGTGCAGTGCAATTGATAACAAATGAAAATGAAAAAAATGTAAATTCTGAAAATAAGATGGCTGCTAAAAATAAGCAAGATAAAGTAAGTATTCCAGAAATCTGCCTGAGTAATGTATTGACAAGTCCTCCACAAGTTGATCCCTTTTTCACTACATTACTCATAAATAACAAATTGTTGAGGAACTGTATGATAGATTCTGGTGCTGCCATGAATATTATGCCAGTGGGAGTGATGAAACAACTAGGCATGTGGGTGGATACATATGAAGGAAAATGTTATGCAATGGATAACAGACCCGTTCCTGTGGTGGGTATAATGAAAGATGTAGAAGTCAAGTTAGCTGCTTATCCTCAAGTAGCTTACAATATTGATATAACAGTGATAGACACCCCTCCTCAATTCGGTATGCTTTTATCAAGACAGTGGACGGCAGCTATTGGTGGAAATGTCTAGTTCGATCTGTCTTATGCAACAATTCCGGTAGATGGCCAAGAGGTGAAGTTGTACAGGGAGTCGAGGATGAACCAGCTTATTGACTGTGTGCCACAAGATCAAATAAGTTGTTTCTGTGATGTTGATCTTGGGAGTTTCAATGTAGAACTAGCCCAGCCAGAATTGACCAATAGTGATCCAATTGAGAAGCATGTTGCACAGAACTACAACGGTGTATGGAAGATGTACTTTGATGGAGCCTGCAGCCAAGAAGGTAATGGAGCAGGGATAGTATTTGTTTCACCAGAAGGTACTACCTTTAAGTATTCATTCCTATTAGCATTTGAATGTACAAATAATGTGGTGGAGTATGAAGCCTTATTAACAGGATTAAATATAGCTGTGAAACATAAAATCAAACTGTTGGCTGTTCTTGGGGATTCAAAGCTAGTTGTCTCACAAATTAAGTCAAAGTATGTAGCAAAACACAAAAGACTAAAGCAGTACAGAAATGTTGTATGGGATACAATTGAGTTGTTTGATGCCTTCTCAATTGAGTGGGTAGATAGATCAAAGAATATAATGGAAGATTTTCTAGCTAATGTAGCGTTGAAAAGAGATGATATTACATTGGTTGGAATGTCACAAATTGAATTCAAGACAAGGCCTGTTGTGCCTGATAACATATATAGTTGGCAGGTTTTTAATGATGATACTGACCTTTTAAAATTTCTGCACTGTGTTGATCAGTATGAAGCCCAAGAGATCGACTTCAATGCCTTTGTTGAAGAAGTCGATGGAAAAGAAACAATATTTGGGAAGGAGATTTTGTAGCTTAAAACCAATAAACTTCCTAAAGGGTTAGTGGCACTTGAGAGGGTGTATGATGGAGGTGATAGGTCCCTTATGAAGCAGACACCAGTCAAAAGAGAAGACATCAAAGAAATTAACTTGGGGACTGGGATGGCACTGAAAAAGGTATATATAGGAAAAAGGATAAGTCCTACAATTAGAAGAATGTTGATTGAATTGTTGAGAAAATATAAACATGTATTTGCTTGGTCTTATGAGGATCTGAAATCATATAGGGAGGATTTGTTTCAACATGAGATACCATTGAAGCCATATGTTAAACCATTTAGACAAAAGCAAAGGCCTATAAATCCAACTCTAGAACCTAAAATGCAGGAGGAATTGGCGAAGCTCAGAGAAGGTGGAATCATTAAGCCAATCAGACATTCAACATGGGTGTCAAATCTGGTCCCTGTCAGAAAGAAAAATGGAGACATCAGATTATGTGTAGATTTTAGAAATCTAAATATAGCATCCCTCAAAGACAATTATCCTCTGCCAAATATGGAGGCCATATTGCATAAGGTGACAGGCTGTGAATTGTTGTCTATGATGGATGGATTTTAAGGGTATAATTAGGTTAAGGTTAAAGAATCTAAGCAATACAAAACAACAATCACAACTCCTTGGGGAACGTATGTTTATCTGAGAATGCCATTTGGTCTCACTAATGTAGGGGCGACTTTTCAAAGAGCCATGGATGTGGCATTTGCTGATTTGATCAATATTCTAATGGTGGTGTATCAGGACAATCTTACTGCTTACTTAAAGAAGTTTGAAGATCATGTTTATCATCTTGAAAAGGTATTTATAAAAGCTATTGAATATGGTATTAGCTTGAACCCTAAGAAATGCCATTTTGCTGTCACAGAGGGTAAGCTTTTGGGGCATATCGTTTCAAAGGAAGGGATTAGGATAGACCCTGAAAGGGTGGAGGCTATTGATAAAATCCCTGTCCCTAAAACTGTTAAGGCAATACAGTCATTTTTTGGACAGATTAATTTCGTTAGAAGGTTTGTTTCTAACTTTGCTGAGGTTATTAAACCTATATCAAAAATGTTGAAGAAAGGACAAAAGATAGAATGGACTGCAGAAGCCTTGGAAGCTTTTGTATCTATAAAACGAGCCATCAAGGAGGCTCCTGTTCTTAAATCTCTCGACTTTTCAAAACCTTTTCAGATTTTTTCATTTGCATCAATGCACACTGTTGCAGTTGTCATGCTACGGAAGAATGAAGATGGTCATGAACAACCTATATCTTTCTTTAGTAAGTCATTATTATAGGGGTCTGAATTAAAGTATGATATAATGGAGAAGCAAGCATTTGCACTAGTGAAAGCTGTAAAAGCTTTCAGACCATATCTTGTTGGAGCAAAGGTAGTTTCTTATGTTCCTCATGCAGCAATCAAGGATATTTGACACAGTCTGAAGTAACAGGTAAAAGATGCAAATGGATCAACAAAATCCAAGAATTTGACCTGGAGATACAAATTACTAAACTGGTCAGAGGTCAGGGTTTGGCTAAACTAATGGCAGAGGCAAATATTGAGGCAAATTAGATTTGCAATGTAGAAGAAGAAAATGTAATTGCAAGCATTGAGCACACTCAATGGTATACAAATATCATGTATTATCTTAAATACATGGAATGTCCAGAGGGAATGAATGACAACCAGAAAAGAACATTGAAGTTGCAGGCATCTAAGTATGTTTTCATGGATGGAGATCTGTTTTGGAAAAATAGGGATGGTATATTATTATTGTGTTTGGATGAATCTCAAGCCAAGTGTGTCTTAAGTGAGATGCATGAAGGAGTGCGTGGAGGACATTACTCAGCAAAGACAACAGCGCATAAAATTCTTAGGGCAGGTTATTATTGGCCTAAGATTTTTAATGAATCTTTTGCATATGTGAGAAAATGTGAAGCTTGCCAGAAGTTCTCTGGAAAACTAAAATATCAGGGAGCTTTGCCACTTTGACCCATGCAGGCTGATGCTCCTTTCCATCAATGGGGAATTGATTTTATTGGAGAAATACAAGAAAAATCAAGTGGTGGACATAGATGGATACTAGTGGCCACTGATTATTTTACCAAATGGGTAGAAGCAATCCCAACTAAACAGGCTACAAGTAGAGTTGTGACAAATTTTTTAATGGACAATATCATTACTAGATTTGGTACACCAATAAGATTGATCACTGACAATGGGATGTGTTTCAGGTCAGATGAATTCAAGAACTTCTGTAGCACTTATGGTATCGCCATTTCATATGCAGCCCCTTACCATCCATAGGCTAATGGTCAAGCAAAATCTAGCAATAAAAGTCCTCTGAAGATTATAAGAAGGATGCTAGGTCAGAACAAGAAGGCTTGGGATTCAAAATTAAGACCTGCTATATGGGCTGATAGAATTATGATGAAGAAGGCAATTGGGAAGTCCCCATTTGAGTTAGTATATGGAATACAAGCTAGGATGCCTTTGTAGAACTTGTTACCAGTCTACAATTTTGCCCTTCAGGAAGATTTGGATATTCCTGAACCTATGGAGGAAAGAATGGAGCAGCTAGCTAAACTGGATGAAATAAGGAGAGTGGCTCAAAATCAAAACATAAAGTTACAGACACAGATGAAATATCTATTTGACAAAAAAGCAAAGAGTAGGAAATTTGAAGAAAGTGATCTGGTGTTGATGTGGAATGCCAGGTGCCAAGAGAAAGAAAAACATGGGAAGTTTGAGGCTTTGTGGTTAGGACCTTTTGTGGTGGTTGGAAAGAAAGGCGAAGACTCATACTATCTACAAAATATGGCTGGTGAAGATCAGGAATTGCCTGTACATGGGCAATTTCTGAAACAATTTTTCTCTTGAGTAACATAGAGGATTAAGGGTTTCCAGTGCATGGACAACTCTTGATAATCTTCTTTAAATGATTTTCCATGCACAGTAGTTTAGGAAATAAAAGGAACAGGACTTGCCAGTACATGGACAATCCTAATTTTCCTTTTTTCAAAATAATTTTCCATGTACAGTAGTTTAGGGTCTCATTCTTTTCCAATGCCATCTGTTCCATCTTGCTCACATGTTCCATCATCTTGTGTTTGGTCTGCTCACCCAGAAATCTGGATCCTTGCAATGATCTTACTATCATTCATCCCCAGACGGAGCCACTGTTAGGACTATAAAATTTTGAAATTTTCACAGTCAATTGCATTCTTGAGTTTCCAAATGAGTCTTCATCATAAGCATAAAATTCCCTCTTTGTATTGTCTTGCTTATTTTCTGTCATGTGATCCATTGAATCTATCAAGTCCTTTGTATTTCATTGTATTGCCTGTTTCAGCAGGACATAGTGAAAGTCTCCCCGACCTATGTATTTTTCACTAATATATACTTGTTGCAGAATATCAGTAGGACTCTTCTTTTGTTCTGGCAACTGAGAAGTTTCATATCGGCAAAGGAATTATTGTCGGAGTAGAGTCATAGCGAAGTATTTTTTCTTGCCGACTGGCATATAGAAAAATATATTGGCATATGTTGGGGCATCGATGTAATGTCACGGCGAATACATTATGTCATACCGACTAATACATAGAGGGGTTATTTCGGCCAGACTGTTTGGTATCGGCATGAGGTCATAACAAAATCATTTTGTTTTACCGACTAGCTTGCAAGCAAATGTCTCAGTAAGACTTATATGCATCGGGCAAGGTCTTGGCAAAGTGGCTATTGTTTTGCCGAACCAAATACAAGGAGATTCAAAAGCTATTGGAGAGAAGTTATAGAGTCTTGCCAATTCAAAAGTTACGCCGATAGAGATGTGTATCACCAGGAGGAGAAGTCTTCGGTGTAAGTCTCACCGAGGTTTGAAAGTTATACTGATAGGGTATTTCGGGGTGAGTCTCATCGAATGGAGCAATCTGGATGAAGGGGTTCGGTGAGACATTTGGTGTCAGTATGAGTCTTTTCGAAGATTCATGGTCTTGCCGATGGATTTATTTCATCGGTAAGATTTATTTTATCGGTGAGAAACTCAATGGTCTTGCCGAAGTATGGTATCATCGGTGAAGGGGTTATTTTGTCTCAGCGACTGGAGAATGACTTGAAGGATGCACATCGGTAGGACACAATGAAGTCTATGTAACATCTCCCCGACTCAGAATTGTTATAGCGACATGAAAAATAGAAGCGATAGTCATCATTTTGATTCCAAATGTCGGTATGATTGTATAATGTCTTGGTGAAAGGTGTAATAGATGTTGCAAAAGGACTTCACCCTAGATTTGAAAGTCTCTCATTGAAAGGACATTTGATGCGACAGTGCTAGTTTCAAATGGGTCTTAATGCGTGCTTCATTAATGGCACGACGGGATATAACAGTAAAGTTTTAATCAATTCTTTAGTTCTGAATTGATTACAGGTGAATTGGCATGCTGAACAGAGAACCGAGATTTTTCTTAGCCTAAGGAGCTCGAGCAGAATACTATAAGTAATTGCTTCTTGGTTTTTCACATTTTGATTCTGTAAGCTTGAGAATGGAGTCTTCTGGTTCTGGAAAGGGTAAGGGTAGAAAGCCTAGTGAGAGTAGCCTGTCAAAAGGAAAGAAACAAAAGGTTGATACAGAGCATGAGGGCATTGACAGGAGGTTGAACCAAGACCTTATTGATCAACTACCTAGCTTGGTGCCTAAAGCTAGAAGGTCCGAACAACTTAGGGTAGAAGTTGATAAGTTAGAAGATAAATGCAAGTTCACAGGTGATGTTTGGACTACCGTAAGAGGGTATGAACTTTTCAATTTTCAGTATCATAGGAGAAACCCTTTTGAACCAGTCTGTAATCCATGGAAGTTGAATGTAAGGAAACTAGTATGCCCTAATGTATTTGTGAATGCAGAATTGGTAAAATTGCTTGCTAATCATTATGACCCAAAACATAAGGCTATATGTGACCCATTTGGAAAACCACAAATATATGTGTCTAAAGAAGCAATAGGTAAGGTTTTTAAATTGGAAGGGTTTTATAATGAGGAGATCAATTGTCAAGAGTTGGAAAAAGAATTTTCAAGAATGGATACAATTTATAAGGGTTAGAGGTTGCCTATTCATAGAATTAAATGTGGTAACAAGTCAGAACCTCTGCAAGATAGTGAAGGGCCTCCTTATCATATAGATTTGTTTGAGTCTTATATGAAGTACACATATTTCTCAGTGTGTCTAGTATTGGGGATGGATGCCTCAGAACTCATGTCAATTGTGCCAATGATTATCACAGCAGATATCCAATATCACAACTCCAGACCATTTGACTATGCTTCATATATTTCTAGGGGGCTTGATTTAGGGTTGATGGCTATCAAGAGCAGATCATCTATTGTTCATCTCACACACTATTCATTGTTGATGCACTTGGTGCTATATTTTCGACAAGAGTTGGGAGTATGGCCTCCATAAATGAGAATTTCTCAAGTTGGTAAGGAGGGTGAAGCATTGCCTGTTCAGTTGTGGACTGCTATTTGGGACAACAGGTTTGCTAGTTCCAGTTTCATTCATTTTGAAGAGTGTTTTGTAAAAACATTGTATAAGTTGTATCAATATCCTTGTAATTATTCTTTGACTGATGAGATTAAGAGATTCCTATGGCCAAAAGATTTCAATGGGCCAATTGATCATAACTGGGGTGACTGGTATTGTTTGGAGGGAGCTACAATGATCAGAGTATATGGGTTTGAAGATGCTCCTCTCATTCTGCCAAGGATAGTTCCAAATAGAGTTTCATATTTGGAAATTGTTAGACAAATGGATTACTGTAGTGTGATGCATTTTAGCTCTTTTGGGAAGCAGGCTTTTATGCCTAGTACCTTGTGTTTTGGTGATTTCATTGTGATGGCCATGGAAGGATACAATTCAATCCTTGATAGATTGTTGCATTATAATATGAAAAGAGGACCACCTAGGAAGAGCTTTGACCCAGAGGGATATATAAATTCCGCTAAGATGAAGATAAACTTTGGGGGGTATCAGCATGTACCCTATCCTTTTGATGATATGATCAAGAATTTTAATGAAGATGAAGCTGAAATGGTGGTTGAGAGATATAACCAAGGGCTGTTAGAGGCAGAGCAAATGTCTTCAAGGGAGGAAACACCAAAGGGTAATGTGCCACAAGGTAGACCAGAAAAGGTATCCAGGTTGAGGACTCCACAATATGTTTGCCCGGTTAGAGAACATAGTATTGAAAGTGGTGATGCTGATGCAAGGCACATGGAGTATAGATCATTTGTCTCTGATGATGAGTTTATAAATTCCCCTGAGTTCAAGGCATTCTTGTACAAGAAGAAGGGGAAGGAAATAAGAGAAAATGTTGATGATGTTACTTCAGGGAATGAAGAACAGTTGTTGGGTCAATTGAGAAAGTGTGTGTATGATGAAATGACAAATATGAATCCTGAAAAAGGAAGGAAAATGTTTGAGAATGTTGGTTTCATGATCTTTCCTGGACTTGACTTGAACTCTGCATTGGTATTTGATAGTTTCTTGAAGGATAGTAATGCTACACACAAGCTTGACAAGGAAAAGGTGACAAAGGTGTATGCAGGCTCCAAGTATAATACTGATGAAGGATCATTGATGATATGGGCTTTATACCCACCCCACAGGAAATCGGTTGTAATTGACACAGAGAAGGCATTTGGCCATGTCATGACTCTAAAAGTTGGAGAGGCTGATCCTGTAGCTACTATAGAGATTGGGGTCAATATTGCAAAGTTGAATAAAGCACAAATTCAATTGTTGATAAAAGAAAGAGAAATGTACAAGGAAAACAATGAAAGAATGTTGAGAGAGAATGAGAAACTGAAAGAATTGGTTGGTATTTCAATGGGGTCAACCAAAATGCTCACTCAAGGAGAAATTTCTCAGGCAAAAGATCACTGGGTAGGATCAAGTGCTTATTCTTAGGGAAAGCATGATGCAATTGCTACAATTGTCAAGAAGAGGCAGGAAAATTTGACATCTTGGTTGAATAAATTGTGGGGAAAATATTCTCATACTCTGGCTGCATTGAAGGAGCATGGAAGGATGGATGGACGAATAATGGAGAAGTTTCATGAACTGGCCCAAAGTGATGTTTCCAGCAGTGCAGCACTTGAAGCTGCAAATCATATTGTGAATCGTCATCGAAACTTCTATGAGGAATTGTAGGGGGATGAACAAGGATTAATTGAAGCTGCCAATAAAACTGTGATCACATTCTCTGATGACAAAGGGGAATTGAAAGAAGCCACCAGATGGAGAAATGAATGTGAGTCAATGCTGAATGAAAGTCATGAAGACAGCTTCTGTAGAGGATACAACATTGGAGGAAGTGAGCGAGCAAAATGAGGAAATGGTCAAGATGGAAATCACGATCGGAATGTTGTTGGAGATGCGGACACATATGAGCACGGGATTATTTGACCACCTCGCTAAGACTCATTTGTGGCTAAATAGAGCCTAATTATTCTCTATCTTTTGTTTTGTAGTTTGATTTTTCCTATTTCCGAAAGGATGTGTCCTTTCGTATTCTCAATGTATAAATATCC
Organism: Sequoia sempervirens; assembly: GCA_007258455.2. Classification (NCBI taxonomy): domain Eukaryota; kingdom Viridiplantae; phylum Streptophyta; class Pinopsida; order Cupressales; family Cupressaceae; genus Sequoia; species Sequoia sempervirens. The sequence continues at coordinate 1,138 of VDFB02027788.1, read as the reverse complement.
ATTTTGGAAACAAAATGCGGGCGATAAGTAGAATAGGATAGAGAATAGAGAAGAGACGGTAGAATACAACTTTTTGGCAAGGATGAGATTGGTTGCATATGTAAAATCATGGAGATATCAATGAAAATCTAATACTATGGTGCAAATGTTTTCTGGTATTGGTTGTTTATGATATTCATTGAAAAGTATTATTGAAGTTGTCTCCGTAATGGTGTTTTCTAGTTATTCGAATTGGTGTAACAAGTTTATACCTAGTTCATCAATGCACATTTGTTGCATCTGTATGGTCAATTAATAGTTTCTTTCCAGTAAAGATTAAATTCTTTGAATTGATCATAGTAATTAGGGAATGTCAATTGGATTACTAAGAAGAACTCAATAATCACAATCCTGCATGTTTATACAAGCTATAAACCAAATAAAATGTTAAATAACTTGAATGTCTACCAGAACAATGTACTTGTTTCAGATTTCTCTTGACTCTATAAATCCTATAAGGCACTGGTCTTTTCGTTTTCATTCTTTAGTTTCACTCACATTTTTTACATCTGTTAACTGAGCATATTAGGGTTTAGTTTTGAATACTGGTATACAATATATACCAAATTTGATTTAGTTTGTTCATTTTCATATGCCAACGTGGACAAATCATTGCATGAAAGATAATTATAAGCCAAGCCTACATAATTCAGATAGGTATACCTGCCTAGGTCTCGCAGCACCTAAAGAGTAGAAGGTCCAAAGTCTTTTCGACCTTGTCTATTACCCTAAAACGTTGTGAAAGATTGGCAACCTTTTTTGGTTCAAACCTGCGTTTTTGAGAGCTAACAGTGCCCATCATTTTGAGAGCAAAGGCAAGATGAAGGACATGAAGAATTGGCTAAGTGTTAAGGAAATTGCACCTTCCTAGAAAAAGGCGTCCAACTTTTTGGGAAATTAGATGCAGTCTTCAAGCTCCGTAACCTCCAAGAAGTCCTTCTCTGTCTTGATCGATCTCAGCAATGACACCATCGGCAGATTCAACAGATAGATCAAACATCTAACGACGAAGATCAAATTGGGGCTGTTCGTGAAAGATTGCAAAGTAAAAATTACAGCACAAAAGGTCAAAGGTGCCTCTACAGGCCAGGGGCGCCCA